>JAMXBB010000004.1:6448408-6599105 GCA_024138015.1 Lumnitzera littorea
TACTTATATCATACATTCTAGGAATAATAGTACTAGAAACAATTACAAGGAAGATAACAATGCTTAGTTTGATTCAGTCCTCAAGAATCGCTACGCTGATCTCCAATTTATCCTATCCTACAACAAGGTCCTCAAAAATAAAAGTAAAAAAGCTGCCAGTTAGTCTAGGGAGATAAAAACAGGAGCTTCAGCACAGCTTACTCGCTTTCCTATAATCAACACAGTGAGCCAGACCTCTCCTTTGCACTGGAACTTCACAAAACCAAAACATTAGCTAGAAGCTCTTATAGCTTTAACCTCTCGTTCTTTTTCCAACACGTTCACATATGAACTTAAATTTCTTTCTCCTTCAACTTGAGATACAATAAGACAGGAAAATTTAAATGCAAGTTGACCTGCCTACAGCTAGCAAATAATCTGACAGCAACCATTTACAGGTTCATCAGCAGTCTCCTCATCATCAGATCACAGCAACAGTAACAAGCACAGATAAAGGAAAAAAAAGACCCAGGTCAGTCATACCCACTCAAAACCCTCTATCAGAATGCATTGATGTGTCACTCAGAATGACCTGGTGAATCTACCATAGCCATCAGGACTGTTAAGCGCCAGATTACTAGGCTCCAGAATCAGCAGTGGACCCATTCTCACTGACATCATTGCACTTCTTAGCCGTCCCTCTTGGTGATCTCCTTAAAAGCGAGGTTTCATTTTGAGAGACTCTTGAGCCATGCTTCTGTGGTGTGTTTCGTTCTTTTTGAAAGTCACTGGAAGTATTTATACCTTCATCCGTATTAGCACTGCTATCTGCATCTTTACTGTATTTATTTATAAAATTTGAGCAAGAATCCCTGACCTCATTAGCACTAGAAACCTCATTTTCCCTGTCCAAGTTTTTAGGATATTTGGTATCAAACATGTCAGCAGGTAGAGCTGCAGGATCAAGTTCAAAAGAGCCTTCTGGGACACCTTCTCTTTCTTTTCCAGTCATTCTAAATGCAGGAACCTGATGGGAAAATCTATACAGTTCTGCTGGACGTATTTGAAGCAACGAAGCAGTTCGCTGAAACAAGCTTACAAAGCCTTCTAACTTTGCCAAATAAGCAACATTAATGCCATCTGACTTGTCAAAATCTGATTGTACAATGACAAATTCATATCTATAAGGCACATGGCTATCTGGATCAGAACGCCACTTGATATCCCAACCCTTAAAAAGGGCCCAGATCTCCCCTTTTCTGGGATATACATGGTAAGTACCTCTATGGCCAGCATTAACACAAAAAAACTGATGAGAAAACATTTTTCGATCCTCAGTTTCTTCAGTGCCACCAGTTTGATATCTCCCACAAGCAACAGGCATTTCCTTGTCGCACCAATCAATTTCCTCCGGGCTTTCTGGATCAGCCTCAAACCAGGTAAACCGGACCTTTAATCCATGAGACATCACTTTCCTGATACGAGCATAGAATCTGGGCATTCCATCGGCTGGATCATAGCATGCCCAAAACTGATTAACAGCAAAACCTTTATCTTCTTTATCCTTCTCAAAGTCATTGAACTCGGGATCAGGGCATTCAATTTCATTTGCTGGTTCATCATAATCAGATCCAGATTCATTCTCTACTCCCTCCTCTTTTGTTTCCACATCATCACTCTTCTTTCTTGGCTGTCCCCCTGAATCACTTTGAAATGTACTTCCATCAATACTTTCCTTTTTGCTCATATTTTTGTCTGCACCAGAATTCGATTTCTCGTTCACCCTCAGCCTTTTGGAAGGACTAGCAAAATCGTCATCATTATCAAGATTTTCCTTGTAAGATACTTGATGCTTTGACCTGGAAGATTTCCTAGAAGGGCATGTGCCATTGACCTCAACATTTGATTGGGTGGGGTTGTTGCCATGCTTTGAAGCAGCCATATCCCCTCCAACGTCAGAACTAAATCCATTGGAAAATTTTTCTGTGAATTCAGCAGCAACATTCCTCCATCTCTTTCCTCCAGTAGTTCTTGATGTAACAGTTTCTCTTGTTCCAGTTGCATTGTCCTTGGGCATTTCATCTTTCACCTTTCCAGCTCTTCTGTCACCATCCCCCTTTACTCTCTCTTTGGACCTTGAACTAGCAGCAGCCCCTGAAGTTGCCTTTGGCTGACGATTTAATCCAGCAAAAACAAACTGAAAATCCATGCCATGGGGATTTCCAGCATTTTGAGAGGTTACATTTGATGAACCATGACTTGGAACATCCCGCTTTGCAAATCCATTCCAATCAGAAGTAGATCCCATGACTTGACTAGTCACGTCAGTTGCAATAAAAGGTTTACTGCACCGTTGACACCTTAAAGCTCTGTTAATGTAATTTTTATAGTATTGGTACCTTACATTACAGAAGGGGCAGTACGTCCAGAATGTCGTCTGCTGTGTATACTGAGGCCCATTTGAGCCAGGAATTTGAGAGTTCTGAAATTTATTAGCTGTCACATGACATTTCTTGACAGGAGACCGCCGAGTCTGATGATGAGCTTGAGGCACTCGCGGAGCCATATTCAAAGGATTACTGCATTTTACATCATATAGAGATCTCTTGGCCTGGTCTGTGAGCACCCTATTTGCTTCACCAATCAGTTTGAAAGCAGCTTCAGCTCCAGCAAACTTGTTCTTATCAGGATGAAGTAACAGCGCGAGTTTCCGGTACTGCTTCTTGATAGTAATATCATCCGCAGTTTTTTCAACCTGCAGGATACCATACCAATCTGATTCAGATCCATGGATTTTGTTCTGTGCTGAAATATGCACTTGACAAACTGCCAGCAGCTGTGATATGTTCTCAAGCTCAGGAAAAAGTCTCTGCGCCTTTTGTGCAATCCGCAATGCTGCTGAAAAGTCATTATTTTGCATGCGTGTTTCTGCAATTTGTTTCGCCCGGAGAGCCTCTTCTTTATTGCACTCCATAATTATTTTCACTATCTATCAGAATAAAACCTCAAGCCTTGTAAATCTACGTGCATGAACCCACCAAACAGACGAACAATTTCAGACACGCCATGAGTCTCCTACTGCAGTTAAAATGAAGAAATTTACTTTGTGAACACATAAATTTGAAAGACAGTGAAAAAGGTGGTTGGCTCATATACCTCTAGATCAAGGAAAATTTTAGCCGATAATGGAAAGCAGAATTGTTCAGTGAATCAGCCATGCCATTCTAGAAAGCCAGATGCAGTGAACCACTGACATGTTCCCAAAGAACTCGACAGCTTATTGAGCTATAACACTGTTCCTGCATCAGAACCAAAGACAAACAAGATCCAATTATACAATCAAGATGAATTCACATGTTCATCATTACCCAAAAAAGGGGTGCATACATGCATCCATTCAACCTTAATCTTACAACTTCAAACTATAACAGGAATTTACCAAGATATCAGGTCCATCAGGCCATATTCTGTTGGACCGTATACTTCAAGCCAGTAAAAACTCTATGCAATAATTTACTAACAACAGTTGTGGTAGAAACACAGAATGAATACAAATTGAAATGTGGTATTCACATTTATGCACTCCCTAAGCAAGATAGATACATACATTCTTCATTTCCACCCAAATGTTTACATCATTTGAATATGAATAACATCTACTAGAGCACAACGCTTTAAATAAGCCATATAAAAGACAATATTGCATGTTGATGACGATCTCCACAACCATGCACCAACACAATATGAATATGTTTCACCAAACATGTTCTAGGATATATAAATATATATATGTATACATATCCACTCTAAAACCATGGAAATCATTTTTCTTTAACATTTTGTAACTCTAAATTCAGAAATTAGCCACCACCACCATAAATTCACATAACATCTAGCCATCAACACAAACTAGTTGGGAAAATTGCTTTTAATTACTGCCATAATGTTCTGATGATTTAAACCATAGATCGTAACAACATTTAAGAATTATGAAAACATTTTCCAAGTCATAAACCTGCCCAAAATTGAACTGCGAGAATTTTAGGATATAAAGGTCAAAACATATATTATGCAGCCTTTTTGCTCGTTCTAACTTACTAGTTACCACACTCTGTGCAAGATCCACTCATGCAACATCAAAGTCACAAACATAAATATTGGCAGAATTTGTAAATAACCCCTTGAACTTTAATCTTGGAGCAAACACACCCCTAAACTTTCTCCTTAAACTCTAATAAATTGGCAAATAACCATCCTAAACTATAACCTTAATGTGGTTCGTCTCAAATTTATCAGTGTAGTTTAACAACCCCTAAACTTTAACTTAACGATTGTTTTTAACCAAAAAACACAAATGTCATTTATATTACCAACTTGTCAAAGTTCAGATATATATTTGTACCAAGGTCAAAATTTAGCGGGATATATACAATATCCAATAAATATTAGCTTGGTGCTCAATGCCCCAGGCTAGTGCAGGTTAAGTGAAGGGTGATATATGCAGCCTCGCCCTGCAAGCGGACATAGGGGGGAAGGGTCCCCATGCCTCATACCCTTAACCTCAACACTTTTTATAGTTGACCTTAGAAAACTTAAAATGCTATTTATAAAAATGCTGATTTTCATATTTTCAACCTACGAAAATTAAAATTTGCAACCCTGGACAAGATCTTTCGCACTGGCTGCACTTCTGCAAAAAGCCAGTTTCCACACCTCAAACCCACGACCTTCGGTTTATAAACCAAAAGGCAAATACCAATGTGCTAAGAAGCAACATCAACAAAGTCAAAACAAAAATATTATCAATCCTCAATAATCGCCCCCAGTCCTGCGGTACAATTTACCCAAAGAGCAGCAAAAACAAGAGCTATGTGCAGTCAACCAACACATGATCCTAACTTCATTATTTAACTCGTTTCCTTCGAACTAAAACCGTATCGATTTTTCATTTTGCGAAGACACATTCCATCTCCGAATTCGGTACTTCTCAACACAAACCCTAATTTCAAAAACAGACGAAAAAGAACCCAACAAATGGATTGACAGAAGAGTAATATGTTGTCATGAATGATAATTAGACTGAAAAGGAAATAAGTAAAACATACCTAATTCACCAAAAACCCTAGACCTGGTAGTGATCTTAGAGGAGAGAGAGAAAGAAGAAACCTTAGTCGGTTGCTGTGCTTCTCCTTCTCTCTTTTATGTAGAGAGAGAGAGAGAGTGAGCAGCGGGAAGACGGGAAAAGTTTTGGGGGAAAGTGTGAGAGAGAGAGAGAGCGGTCCCTGCAATTTGGTGAAATTTTAATTTTCCTCCCTAACTCCCAAAACCCCCAAATTTTCTAATTTTTATGCTGTGAGAGAGAGAGAGAGAGAGAGAGATGGAGAGGGAGGAGGATTGAATCATCTAGGTTCATTGTTATAGGGTTTTCCAATTCAACAACAAAGCTAGATCATGGGCTTTTTTTGAGGTGGAAAATTTGGGTTCAAAGTTTGCTTAATGGCCCAAGGCCCATTTTGTTATACCATCCTTTGTGATTTATAATTTTAGGCATCATGTTAAAATAAATAAACTCACATGAATATAAATAAATTAATAAGTAAACTATTCAAGTTGGATTCGATATTCTACCGATTCAATTACACTAAATGAAGTTCAAGCTATCATGCTTAGCTTAGCATGCTACAGGCTTAGCTAGGCATAAATCTAAAATTAAAAATTCGATTTAATCAAAATTTATAAATAGATAAACTTATAACTACCTTAACTTATAAATGAATAACATTGAAATACTTTATATAAATTATTTAATGAAATTTAATATAATATCTTTTCTTTCCCTCATATGATGTGGCTACCATAAAACTTTGTTAATTGACCTCTCAAGAGCTTAGTATAAGATTTTCAAGAAAATTCATTTATGAAACATATAGCTAATGCGATGGTGTAAAGCCATTAGATATATTTTTCTAATTTTATTATTTCTTTTCATAAAAAATAATAGAAAAAAATATTTTCTTTTACTACATAGTTTCTTAGCATTCTTAATACAATTGCTATTACATTATTAGATTATGTCTTCCAATTGATTTCCACGTTTTCTCACTTTTAGCCATATCTACATATTATTTTTGTTTTCTTAATAGGTTTTGCTTCCCCAATCTCACCATTAGCCAATTATTTTATGAAAAATTGAGATAATATCTTTTCTTTCTCTTCAATGGTGTGGTTTATGAAAACCTTGATGATGCAACTCCTTAAGACTTTCAAGAAAATTCATTTATGAAACATATAGCTAATGCGATGGTGTAAAGCCATTAGATATATTCTTTTTTATTTATTATTTCGTTTCATAAAACATAATAAAAAAAATTTATTTTACTAGAGTTTCTTTGCATTCTTAATACAATTGTTATTGGGTTATCCCTTCTAGTTGATTTCTATGTTTTTCCACTATTAGCATATCTTACGCATCATTTTTTGTTTCTTCACAAATTTTGCTTCCACAATGCTCCATGACTCCTTCTATTGTATGTATTAAGTATAAATAGCCATCTTTCAAAACATTATATAAGCCTCCTAGTTGGATCGCATGTGTAATGTGTTCTTAGGATTTAGTTTTCCAACAAGTGTTATGTGATTGTTATGGGGATATATCTACCAAACATCGTCAACGATTGAAAAAATGAAAAGCAAAAAAGAAAAAAAGAAAAAAAATTATTAAATATTACACATTACATGTATATATAAATAGTAGGTAAATATAAATATGCAACCTAAGTAATATTGCCCCTGCCCTCAAGTATGATATTTAGCTTAGAGCTAACAATTTATATTATTATACTATATCTTGTTTTCATGTTTAAACAGATTTGTATTTAGAAAACCTCAATCTATGCTACAACCCGTTTATTAACTGTATATGAAAATATAAACTCATAACCAACACATTTAATAAACATGTCTCATGTGCAAATTAGACTCATTTATTGATTAAAAATTATAATTCAATTTATAAATATTTATGGATATAAATGGAAAAAAAGTGATAATAATAATTTAAATTTGTAAAAGCATATAACATCTTCATACTTAATGTAAAAGTACAATCCAAATAAAAGTTTTAATAAAGCAAAATCATATTAAATATAAAAAATTTGAAAGTTTCAGTTACATAACATTAGTAAAATCAATGGAACCATGGATTAACTAGATACTAATGTTACTACTAGTATTGATTTCTAAATTTATCATATTATTTATCAAATTTTTATGAAAGATATTAAAAAATTTACAGATGACTTCATAATTTTTGTTTATTTAAACTATAATACAGTAAGAATAACATATAGCATCACTAAATTAAAATTACATAACATCACTAAATTAGATAGAATTATGACTTAATAAATATTATTATTATTGCTGATTTTAATTTTTAAAGTTATCAAATGTATGTTGGATTTTCAAGAAAGAAAGTCAAAGAATTTATATGAGTTAGTGATTTTTTTGCCCATTTAAACTACGATACAATAAAAAATATATATAACTATAATTATTGAATCTTATACCTTTGACATCCCTGACTTGAAAGAAATGATTTTTACAACAAAATATCAATACAAAAAATTATATTATATGTTTCATATTTGAATTTAAAAGTTTAGCTTGAATTTAGATATGAATTTAACTATATTTAAATAAATTCGACCTATTTTATATCGTATTAATTTTTTTCATACATTAACTTGTTAAATTGCATTATATTGTATTCCAAGTCTATCTTCTTCCATTACTAAAATACTAGCCCTAATTTAGCTATGTGGACAAGCTAGGCTTACCTTCAGTTTATACCTTTTGGAACCAGCCTGCTAGTTCACGACGCACGCAGCATGGGCATGCTAGTTTAGAATGACGGTACACCTATCAATTCATATGGATCTAATCAGATCAACCTCGCCAACCCGTATGAACAGGCGATTCATTGAATCGTTGGATTTTAAGAAAAAATAATGCAAGGCTAGTGGCTCACGCCTGCAAAATTAAGGGTAAGGTTGCAGCAATCTAAAATGCCAGGTCGTGGGCAAGGGAGGAAAATGGCAGGGGGTAAGAGAGAGAGAGATTATAAGCCCTTTTTCTCTATCCACTAAAGACTAAACCCATTTCGTAATTCTCCAATTAAACCTTCAGCACCTAATTTTTTTAGCCATTAGATAAAGAAAATCATGGAAAGACATGTTTGTTTATGCCATTTGTGAATAGAGGTTCAATCTTTGTAAGCAAAGCTTCAATCTTTGGAGCCTTGAGAGAGACAATGTGAAGTAGATGATGGAAGCACAAGCTTGGTCTCATGTAAAGTTCGAATTTACTCTTATTTTCCTTTTCCTGTTTTTTAACAGAGAAAGGGGGTAATGAAAAAAATAAAAAGTTGCATATTGTAGCAAGAGAGAGTGGGGGTCCAGCCTGGACCTATTAACCACTGGTTCACTTAAACCAAGACGGAACCGTAAAGGAACTGACGGGTCACAGTTCGTGAACTTTTGAACCGCAACCCGCTGTTTTGGCTTGGTTCCCAAGTCTACTCCGTATAAAGACGCTCATAAGCAATACAGATTCTAATCCAACAATTTCTCTTAAATCCATTAGCAAACTCACCAACTCCGACTGGCTACTTTGAAGGCCCTAAAACTACTTGGCCATGCATCTCAGCATTAATAATAGCAATGAAAATAAAATTCATATTGAAAGAGATGGTTTTTACGACTTATGAGGTTAGAATATGGAGAATTTTAATAAACGTAAACTAAAGAGTCTTATAAATACTGAAGAATTTTTTAATCACAAATAAAATATTAGTTTTCTCAAACAATTTGACTTAATTTTACAATTTGATTTAATTTATCCTTTCAAATCATCCATAAGTTTTTAGTTTATTTCGACTTATAAATTTTATAAACAAAATTACAGAAGGAAAAATCATATTTTCAATTTAGCCTAATTTACTTTATGGATTGCTATAATATGATTGACCTTTTTGCTCATCTCTCAATTTATAGGTTCAAGAGTCATCATCAAATGTAACATAACTAAACCTATTAATTATCACATTTAATATATCTTTTTCCAACTATTCCCACTTTAATTTTCACTGAGATCAAATGAAAATGAACTATCCATTTCTTTTTGCAAATGATAACCATAAATGGAGATTCAAAATACAAAACTCCCACTAAAATAATATATCTTGAAGTGATACAACACTTATGTGAGTCATATGATTATAAAAGATCATGATGGTAGTCTCTTGGTAAGGATTCACAACCATAGATTTTGTCCCAACATGATTTATAAGTACCTAACAACTCTATATTCTTTATTTCACAATCAAGAACTTGATGTATGTATGTTTTGACTTTGATGAGCTTTTATTGTTAATGGAATACAGTATTGCTGATTTATCTTTACAAAATAACTTAAGTGGTTTTCTAATTCCATCCATAATTTGCGACGGATAGTGAAATTCCTTAATTATATTCTATAATTGGATGCCTCATAATATACTATAAACCTTATTGTCATATTAATAGAAACCATAAGTATTTGCTCAGCACTCTTATAATAGATAGATAAACTTAATATGTGAAAATATAATTTTTGTTATTTGTAAATATCTACTTTCTATTGATTTGTTCTTTTATTCCTTAAGTATATGCCAAGCATCCACACGATGTACCCCACTATCTAAGCATGTACTACTTGTCTACACTAAAGTACCCAAAGTTGTTGCATAAGAGACTTTTTGCATCTTCTCAATTTCAAACTCATTGTTGAGATACGAGTGCAAACTAAACTTTTTCTCCCTTAACAATAAAGTTATCACTTGGTTTACTATCCCATATGCCAATCTCTTTAGTATGTTGTCAATAAATCTCTTCTATGATAACCCAAGTGATGGAGAGACTTGCTTACGGTGAGATCATTTTTTCTTTTTACTTTTGGTAAACGGAAAGTAAGATGTTAGTCATAAATTCGAGAAATCAATAGGTTGTACGAAAAGTGTTATAGTGGTTAGACTAATAAGAGTCAATAGAATTCAGGAGAATGGCGAAGGACGCAACAACTAGGGTATCCATCTGTGATAATGAGTATTGTGACATTTGCAAAGACTTGCCGTACTTGATATCTAAAAGTTTATAGTGGATTTTCTATGGCTGAACTAGTAATGTGTATAAAGAGAACTGATGCAAGACAGAACATCTATATATCTTCACTTAAAATCTCTCACACTATCTATCTTTATTTTCGTTTCTACTTATTTATTATTATTATTATTTTGTCATTACTTGTTCAAAACATGCATAACCAAGCAAACCAAGAGCTCACGCGCATCAACTATTATAATAGTAATATGTAAGACAATATAGGAATTATTATATAATGCACTAAAAAAAAAAAAATTAGGGCTTTAGTTTGCAAAACACTATATTGGAAATCTAAACTTCACCAAATCGATTCAAAAATTTGTCAGGGGCTTCTCATCCAGTACAGGTCCAATCATGAGGAAGTATCAAATAACCATCAATAAGACTATTTCCACAAGACTATCTTAGGAAACCTTTACTGTTTTCATCATTGTTAGGCCTGTGAATTAACAAAGCAAAAATCGAGAGTTTTCTTTTCGAAAAACACTTTGGAGGACCTTAAGTAGAAGCTCTCCTCTCTACTAGGCATTAAGATAATCTCTTCATTTGGCAAATATCTTGGATATTCCCTAGACAAGGTTTTAAAACCAAAAAGCCAAACTTCTTGACTTCATCATTCAAAAGACTCGAAAGAAGTTCAGTGTTTGGAAAGCAAGGAGCTTAAGCATGGCTGACAGACTAGTCCTAGCAAAAGCTATCCTCGAGGCATTACCAGCCTATTACATGCAAATGGGTAAATCCCTTCTCAAATTCTTTACAAGTTAACAAAAATCATTAATAATTTTTATGGAATGGGAACTTAGAGGAAAAGAAAAACCCATTAGGTGAATTAGGATAAATTTCTAAGCCTAAGGAATTAAGTGGAGACTGGGGTGATCTTCTTAATCTTAATGTCAGGAATAAATCTTGCTCCTTCAAACATTCTTTGAATTAAGAGGCAAGAAAGTTTGTTAGGTGCAGTTAGTCAAAGCAAAGTACAAAAAGAAATTTCATGATAATAACACCAAAAATTATCAAGCCTTATCTTTTATTGCTAGGAATATCCTTGATTGCAAAACTCTTATCCAGCAATCATCATATGTTATACTAGGCAATGGTAAGAAAAATTTCTTTTGGTCTGGCTTATGGGAAAGAGCTAGAAAAGTTACACACCTAATTCAAGGGCCCCTTGGAAAAGGAAGCGAAAGGTTAAAGGTCCATGACTGCGGGATTTCAGAACCAAATGGGATGATGTTAAAATAAGCTCTTCTTATTACCGATATCTTAGCACAAAAAGTGGCCAATTGTGTTAGATAGGTACCATGAGGATTAAAATATTTTTGAGTGATAATATTAAAAACCCTCCTGCAGTTAAAGATATTCATTATGCTTTGTTGCCTACACTCCATAAAGAGGATTTGGATTGGAAGTGGATATGGAATTCAGTTTTTCCTCTAAAAATTGAACTATTCCTATGGAGAATGTAACATTTTTACCTTCCTACATCTATTGAATTTAGAAGCAGAAATATCTTGCATTATGGTTCATGCCCAAGGTGTGAGGATCCAGAGGAAACAGTTCAACATGAATTGAAAGATGCAGTGAAACTGGTTTCATTGTTCGAAAGTGGAAAATGTAGAAAACAATAATATTCATGGAGAACAACGATTCTAAAATTGGTTAAGCTTAATTGTCTAAAGTCTAATTAGAAAAAAGGATCTTTACTATACCCACCCTCCTAACCAATTTGTGTTCGGAGCCATGCTTTGGAGACCATGGACATTTAGAAACCTAAGCAACATCATTTAAGAACACCTTTGGGGTATTATTGCAGTTTATTAAAGTGATAGCTCATCAGCTTTGGGATCATTACAAAAGAGGAAAGGCCATTTATAAATTGAGCAGATAAATTTATTTTAGCCTCCTCCACAATCTGGATTGACCAAGTTCAATAGGGATAGCTCTGTTTTAGTTTCAAACAATCAAGCTACCCATAGGGGGAGTGTTAATGAACTACATTGGTAGATGAATCTTCACGTTTTCCAGGAATCCAGGATAATCAGACATTTTAACTACAGACTAATGGGTTGTGTATTATGGTTTGTCCTACTATATAGAGAAGAATCTTTTGCTTATGGAAATTTGCATTGGTTCAGGAGTTTCTATTTTTTTACCTTAAAAATGATTGCAATCATAAGTTCCCTTATCACGATGTGTTAATAGCTTGTAGGGAAAAAGTCTCTTACCTACTACAATGGAACCTTGAGGCTATCCTAAGAGTAATTAATGGTGCTGCTGATGCGTTAGAAGGATGGACGCAGAATAAAAATAACCATGTTACTGAATTTGATATTCCTTTAATTTTTTTGTCTACCTTTGTTAAAGAAAGACTTGGCATCTTTTGGCTTATGAATAGAACTCCAATGCTTGTTAATGCATCTAATAGCTCCTCATCTGTATATATTGCCATAGAGGGAGCATCACTGCTCCAATTGTTTACATAGCAAGAGATAATAATCCTGCTTATGTACATATCTCTTTCTATATTATATATAATATCGTATTTTACCAAGGAAGAAAAATAAAAAAAAAAAAGACTACTGCCATAAGGAACATAATGACAAAACAATTGTGATGAAATCATGCCGGTGAGTAGAAAATTTAATTTCCAAAACACGCATTTCCCGTTTATATCATTGGTAAAAGTTATTCTAAGTGAAGGAACTTATACTTATTTCACAATTTAAACTATCTTTATCCAAAAAAGTATTAATTTCCACATATATAAAAAATCGAAGTCTTTTCTATTTGCTCATAGACTCTAGATCCTCCTGACTTTAATGATTAATTGCACTAAAAAATATGATCTGACAATCTATTATAAGTTGATGAATTATAGGGTGATTAATAATAAAAACACTGAATATTTTTTATTATGAGACAAAGAATTCAAATGCACATATAACTACTTTGATATCACTTGTTCAAAAAATTTTAAGTTTCTATAAGTTCCAAGATTACATATGTGAAATTAGGATACAGAGAAAAAGGTGTAAGATAAAACTAATATAGATAGAGCACCTGAATCCATAGAAAAGAGTAAAATTAAAGTCCTTAAAGGGTTTCTTAATCTTTTAAGTCAATACTTGTAATAACTTGAAAATTTACTAAAATCAATTATCAAATAAGGGTTATTAAATAATTAAAGGGAAAGGCAAAGTAAGGATTTAATAAAAGGATTAAGGGTAAATCCACCATCCAAATTTAAAAGATCACAATGATTGGAAAGGATATGATTGTTAAAAAAATAAAAATAAACTCTCTTTTTCTCTCTCCTCTTCTTTCTGTTTAACATAACATAACTTTCCCTAGCAACAACAACTTCAAACTTCCCACTGCAAACAATTTGCAAGAAACGGAGGTAAGTGGATTTCAATGCGATTTTCACCCTGTTTTCGCTCTGTTTCGTGATCTAAGAAGTTCTTATGCACGTGCTAATGGAAAAAGGTGGAGTTGCCGCATTTGGAAGTGGAGGGGAAGAATAGAACTGAAACTTTTAAGGGGTGATAGGGTGGTAAGTACAAGAGATAATGTTTTGTTGATGGGTGTTGCGATAGTTTTGACACATAATCTTGAAGGTTTCGGTATCAAGGAAGGTCGTTGTTTAGTGAAGGACTAAAAAGAAGTTTCACGAAAACAAGTAAGTTTCTTGATTCTTTGTGATAGCATGTAGTAGATTTAATTTAGGTAGTAAATAACTATTCGGGAGTGGAAACTTGGTTGTATATGGAGTGTAGAAGCAAAGGAATGCGAATAATTGTTGTATTTTATAAAGGGAAGCAAATTGGTCGAAGAGGCAGGAACTTTGTGCATGCCAGCTATGAAGCTAGCCTATCGGCTAAAAGTTGAATCGGGCTGCTGGTTCACATTTGGCTTGACAACTTTGAGGAGAGCTGACCTATCGGTTTAGCCTCCTCCTACGCAACTTTGTTTGCATTCTATTCTCAATACCATCGTGATGGTATTTCTCCATGTTGACTTGATGGTAATTGTCTCGATTGACCCAAAACTTGTACATCTTAACTCCAAATTTATTCCTATCAAATTAAACCATAATTAAACATAAATCAAACCTAGAATTAAACCTAAATCTCTAGATTAAATATCTCAGATTCCTAATCACTTAAGTTGTTACTAGAGGATCTTGAACCACAATGACTCTAAGACGATTTCAATATGGGAATAGAACTCTAATACTGATGAAATGAATTTATATCTCAGATTCCAGTATCAAGATAAGTTGTCTAGAGAATCAAGTATTGATTGAATTTGTTGACCCAAGTATGAGGTTACTCTGTTTGTTTTATGTGTTTGAATAGTTATAGTTGGTGATGGATTTAAATTATATTCAACCTCTAATGTTAATTGTGTTGAGTATACATAGTTGAGCCTAAGGGATCAAGAGTATCGGTGAATTTAGGATGGCATTTCATTAATCGCTACATCATGTTGTCTCAAATGGAGTTGCATATTAAAATGATTTGGGTAAATTATAGGTTGATTATTGGACTCTAAGGTTTGAGAGAGTACCCAACACCATATTTTGTTATTATTTATGATATGAGGTCATGAGTTACCCCAAACCTTGGAATATCAAAGCTGTGTTGTATGTCAAATATTAAATGAAAGACAATAAATGGTTGCTATTTTTACATGCTTGCATTCGTGTATGATACGAATGGCTGTATGTTCACACATATGTGCTTGTAGTAACTCTCATACTGAATAATTTGCTCACCATTTAAGGAATTTGTTTTTCAGTTGCAAGTACTTAAGTGAGACTAGCTTATTGATGAGTGAAGATATGACAAGACAACAGGATAGGATTTGGTAGTATATATGTGATGATGAAATGGTGAGATCAATGTTGTATTTGGAGATTGGGCACCTATACTTTATACTTAGAGACCTACTATCTCTTATGTAGTTCATATAGGTTTTCTTTAATTAACATAGAAGCATTTAAACTCTATTTGCATACTTAGAATTAATGATTTAACATAAACAAGAGTCAAAGGTTCTAGGATTGATTCTTATGATTAGAGACTGGTATGAAGTAATAAATGTAACATAATTAACATTGTGTATATTTTTAGATAGGTTATGTGCCTTTGCATGATGATACTCATATCAAGCAGTGGCGGATTGTAGCATCTCAAATTCCAAAGCGTTACAATATGCATATAAACCCTTTGTTGTGTTGATTTGGGTTCATAACTTAATAGTTATCTTGTCATTCTAGTTTCCTATTCATAGTGAAAACAAAGTATAGACTTATATATACCAACACATTAAATTATCCCATACTTCATTAGATGTTAAATAAGCCTAATGCTTTTATACGACTGCTTTAATTGGGTGTAACTTTATAATTGCGCATGATATATACAATTACTATATTACTAATAGATGTGCACCTATAATACATGTAAAAAAAATAAAAATAACAGTATTATAAAATTTAAAATATAAAACAATTAACATGTGAACAAAAAATAAAAATAACAATATAATAAAATTTAAAATATATAAAAATTATTGAATTAAATTATAACAATTCATGATGCAGAAAAGAAACAAAGAAAACCAAGAATTATGGAAAAAATGACACAATAAAGTCTCTTAAAATAATTATACATTAATATAAGAAAATAAAAGGGAACAAAATTACATGTCAAAGTTGTCATCAATATAAATAGTGATAGAATTTTCCCTTTTGATTCATGCTTTCCTTTTACGCGTTGTTATACCTTTATTTAAAGTAAATTATATCGGATCCTATTTTTAAAAAATAGAGGTATTAATTGATTTTAAAGTATTACATGTTATTACCAACTTATCATACGTAAGCATTATTAATATCGCATTCAAATATTTTAAATTACTAATTAAACTTTATCGATTTTCATTATCCGTTGAAATTTTGTGTCTTATATGTAAATAATCGTAAGTTATCAATTATAGGAAATTTAAGAAAGAAAGATGGATTAAAATTTAAAACTAGTAAAAAGAAACTAAAGGAAAATGTAGGAGAAGGGAAGGATGAGGAGAGAATCAGGAAGAAGTGTAAGAGAAATCATTAGTAATGGGTTAGTGGGTTTAGCAATCTAGAAATTACTATAATATGGGATTGAATGGTACAAAAGTTTTAAGGATATCTAATAAAATTTTATGGAGAAAAAAAAGTAATAATTACACAAACCTCTTCTTACTTAAATGATATACTAGCGAATGCAACACTTACATTGCATGTATAAAAAAATTAAATTTAACTTTGTAATTAAATTTGAAACATAAAATAAATATTGAATTAAACAATGTTAAATATAAATGATTTTGGGAAAAATTTAGAGGAATGACTTTAAAAATGCATAAATAAAAAATTGTAAGAACGATATTATGAAGTTACTTCCATAAAGATAGGTGAAAGGACAAAGAAATTTATGGGGTAAAGGGATTCTTGTGAGAAAGAAAGACAAACTAAAGGAAGAGAGGAAGCGAGAGGAGATTGTTAGGAAAACAAATTAAGTAAATTGACAAATTTACCCATAATATAAGCCGTATACAAATTTAAAATGTTATTTTCGTGTTGGTTTTTCTATTACATAATATTAGATAAAGGGTAAATAAATAATTTTAAGAATAGAAATTAAGTGATTATTACTTAAATTTCTTGAAATTTTAATAATATAGATAGATATAAATATACAACATAGATTCATAAGTATAACCGAAAAGTATGTCAAACATCAGACTCCTCATATTCGGGATAGGATGACTCTGTTGCAGATCTTATACGCCTACACAACCATGTTAAAATAAGCTAATGCCTTTATGCGAGCCAGATAAATGACTAAATGTTTTGTCCAAATAGGACATAAATGTTTTGAAGAAGTCAAATTAGTGATGAACTTTTTGGCCTATCCTTCATATATTGCCATCACATTGTTAGTTATTATCAAACATGTAAAGCTGATGCCACTAAGCAATTTCTCAAATGACCTACTACAGTACATTATCTATTTCAAGCATCATCAAAACTTTGATGGTTTATATAGTTTATTTAAAAGTTTATGACCTATCTAAAAACTTTATTGGACGTTATATATAAGAACGGTAGTCAAGTACCAACTCTATTACGAATTCACAATTAACCGAATCCAAAAGTAAAATAAAGAGATTAAATTTCCTAGATTTTGCGATATGTACTCTAAACTCATAGCAATTAGCAAGTTTTCTAGTTTAGGCTCCATTTATTCCAAAAAAAAATCTTTTGTAAATGGAAAGTGTTTTCTATTAAAATGATTTTCTTGAAAATAATATGTTTTCATGTGTTTGAATATCTTTATAAAAACATTTTTAAGAAAATTTTTCAATGTTTAGTATGAATTTCATATAACATGTAGTCATATTGAAATAGAATATCATCGTCATAAAATCATGAGTATGTTACAAATCTTTTATATAAAAGTATAATCAATAAATTAATTTTTAATGTTTATTATTATATTATCCTTAGCTTATAATTTTAAAATTTTACTAACAAGTGTTTTGAGTTATTTTTTCATTAAATTCTCTTTATATTTATAATTTATAAGTCGATTCTAACAAGAATCAATTTAAAAAATCACTTTTTCAAGATTAGACTTATGAAAAGTAACTCGAAAAATGACTTTCCAATTTTAAAAGAGTAAATTGTTTTCTTGAAAAAGATTAAGATTTTCTCTTTAATGGGAAGATATTTTCCAATGTAAGAGAAAATATTTTCTACTTAAAAAATATATTCAGCCTAATAAATAAATAAAAAAAAAGAAAAATATTATGCCGAAACAAACGGGACCTTAATTTATCTTAGCTACGTTTGTTTAGTCTAGTTTAACTCCGGTTACAATTTAATCTTTTTCATTTCTTGTCTGAAGTTGTTGCAATGTGATTCAATAGACGTCAAAACCGTTTTCCCATGGAATTTGACCTGAGCTTTAACAAAAATCGGCTTTTAAAATGGAAACATTTCCATCAATATCTTAATTTAGATGCTGTTATTGAAAAATTAAGATTATAAAAAAGATGATAATATCACAATGATGTTATAAATTATATTAGGAGTCTATTTGATTCCTTTTTTTCTCATCTTTTTAATGTATTTTTTACATCTATCTTAATCTTGCATTTGAATAAAATAAAATACCAAGATGGAAATATAACTATATATATTATTATTCTAAAATTAAATACCCAATAAATCTTTATAAATTTAAATGTATCTACTCTTTACTTGATTCATTTTTATACAAATTCACATTCAAATACCCTTTTTCAAATGTATAATACATATATTAAATTTTACACTCTTAAAAACACGTTAATTTTTATTTCCTAGTTAATAAAAACAGATAACATACAAAAAGAAAAGAAAAAAAAAAGGAAAGAAGCAGTCCAAACCGGAGCAAAAGATCCAAACTTTCCCAATCATTGATTTTAAAATCGAGGGAATTATTGGAAAGGGAAATGATGATGATTCGAATTCAAGAAGAATTAAAGGCAAGGAAGCATTATCAGATTCATTAGAACGGTACATCTCCGCATCTTGGTTATGTCAAATCACGGGCAAAACCCTACTCACTGACAATGGTCGTGATTAGGGTGGGGGGAGTGGAGAAGTAAAGAGAGCTAATGTCAAAGATGAGTGCGGAGAATTTGGATACTAATAACACGAAGAGACCGCATATACTGAATTGATTATGGTTGGCGCATGTAGGCATAAGGCATATGTCAAGGAATGAAAGGTAAAATAACAATGGCAAAGGTTTTATAAAGAAGAAATGACAAGTTAAAAGACGGCAACCAAGCAGGGGAAAAAAATGGAAATGTGAAAACGTGTATGCATCATTTTGGCTAGATATGACTTCGGTAGATACAAAACATAAAAAGCGATATGCTACACTACACCTACTTGAAGATCATTAGAGATGATAATTATAATTCAAGCAATTATCATAGAGTTGCATTTGTTTCAAGTATTGATATCATTGATCATTCTTCTTTGACTCGAAAAAGTTTTATCAATAAAATTAAGACACCAAACCTCGAAGTTTCTTTCAATATAATTATAGTTTGTTGGAGACTTACTACAATTTTATCAACGAAACTAGGATAAGTGTTAATATAATAAAATTTTGACACTAGAACAAAATAACAAGGAAATGAGATTAAGAAATGTTGGCATAGCTATAGTACCATGAGAATTGCCATAATTGAAGCTGGTTCTATGTTTATCATCTCTTATGTAGTTGCCCTTTTATTGATAATGGGAAATGTTATTACCATTACTAATTAAAAGGAAAAAATAAAATTACCACTTAATAGATCCTTTTTATCCTAATATAGTTGATAAACAAAAATAATCAAATTGATTTTATCCTAGTTTCTTTTTTTTATTATTAATTACATTACTTATTATGATTTGGAGGAAATGAGACTTAAGATCCTAGTTAAATCTTCAAAATTGATGAACAGCCGAATATAAAGTTGTAGAAAAATTATAATTACCATGCAATCAATTTGGAAAAAAACGAAATTAACAAAGTGCCTAAACTCTCAAGGAAAAAGTTATATGTGCTAAAGTAAGGAGTTTTTGCCTAATGGTACTGATACGCCGTGAAATGTCTTTGGTAAATTAGCAGTAGAGCGGGCAATGCAATCAAATACTTATGGAAGAATCATAAATACGATTCAAAAAGGAACATCTCAAATCCATTCGGAGAATGGTAGAAGGTTTCGATCTCATGATATTTTTAATATATTTATGAAGATATCTGCAACATTGGGGATGTAGCTCAAACGGTAGAGCGCTCGCTTTGCATGCGAGAGGTACGGGGTTCGATACCCCGCATCTCCAAACTCCAGTTACTGTTTTTTTTTTTTTTTTTGGTCCCTTGCTATGTTCTGTCTGCATATTTATTTTTTATTAAACCGTAGCATTTGCCCTGTTTTCTTCGCAGGAAACAGATTGAATGATCACAAGTTTAATGTCCCAGCACAATAGAGATGGAATATGTGTTTTTACTATTTGAAATATATATTTGCTCCTCTGGAAATTATTTAAACCCGTTATTAAATTTTTGCAAACTTCTATGGTTAATCGCATTCTTTTCACAATATTATATTGTAACATCTTAGGGCATCTGTTAAGAAGAAAAAAAGAGAAACATATATTTTATATAAGAAATCAAATAAACAAAAAGATAAATAAATTTCTTCCTTTTGACTGCTTAATAGTTACTTTGATCATCCATCTGTCATTTTTCTAAATAATATTTTTAAAGTTTAGAATATATGTTTATATTTTCCTTTGAAATCCATTTGACAACGCATATTCAGAATAAATAATTATAATTTTGTTTATTAGGATCATCGGAACTTTCCTTTTCCTGTTATCTTTTATATTTTTCCCCCTAACTATCCTTTACGAAAGTATATGAAGGATGAAATCGAACTTACTACTAAACTTTCCCTCACTCCTAACTTTTACAATTAATACACTCCTTTTTACGTAATATTAAGTTAGAATGGATAAATATAGACTTTTTTTTTTAGCTAATATCTCATAGCACTTATTAAGAGGAAACATAAAAAAGAAACATTCTCGTGAGGTTAAGATAGATATGTATTTCGTAAAAAATTTAGTAAATAAAAAAAATGCAAAACTTTTTCCTCTAGCCCCTTAACTAGTGCTATATTTTCCAAATAATTTTTTCGATGTTAACATAGATATATTTAAGCCAAGTACTTCTCCAATTGCTACATAGTCTCTATAAATCTTAATCATCTCTCGATATTGTTTAAAATAGTATGACACATTATAATCAATCTTAGAGTGTATTTATAAAGAGTTATATAGAATAGATATTTAGACTTATCATATCAACTTTTTATTTATTAGTTTTTATAAATAACTCTCCACTTTATAAAGAAATATATAATGTAAGTTATGTATTGAATTTTTCATTTTTTTATAAGCTCATATTATCATCGCTTTTCAATAAAAAAAAATTAATGAAAACTCCAAAATGCGGCTATTCTGCAATTTAAAATGTTATTCAATGTCTTTCTCCAAGGGAATAGACAAGGCGTAAATTCATGGATGGAGGCATGCAATGGTGCAAAATCCCCAACCTCACTTTTCATTTGCTTTCATTGATTTTAATTTTTTTTTTTTTTTCTAAAGAAGACCAGCTTTCCACGTAAGCTAAAAGCTTACCAAATTCTCAGCAAGGATCGTTGTCCTATATGTTACCTTATTGCTTCTAAACACCCATAAGTACTTGCAATTTATAAGGAAGATGAGGGTGTTTGATACAGAAATATGTGCGAAGTACTATTTATAAATTTACACTTAGGTCACCAAAATTCCGACCGTATTTGGATGCATCCCGTCCCCACTGGGGTTGCATTTGCAAGAATTGCACCTTTCTCTGGCTAAAAATGAGTAAGATCTTCATGGTGTTGAGCTTTGACACAAACAGATTCTCTTTCTGTTCAGACACACATTCTTTATCTAGTCGTGTGGCCAAAAAAGCAGTAGAACGCGCTTTATCTAATAAATTGACGCATATTTGATAATTATTTAATAAATAGGATAACAACAAGACGATATGCTCCTGAATTTCCACGTCTGGACCCCAAAAGCATATGTGTTAATAAGTCAGTTAAAAATGTACTTAAAAGCATATCCAACTAGTTGTATTGTATTCGTATCTATTTCATTCTCGTTGGTTGGACATCAGATCTTGTGCTTTAGTAGACCCAACCAATTTCAAAGATACTGCTAGGTTAGGTGTTTTGCTTTCTTTGGGATGTCACGCATATTTTAGCTTCTGTTTGATTTATTTATTTTTTATCTTATTAATATTTATTTGATATTCATTTGAATCTTATATTTGATAAGATTAAAATACTAAAAAGATAAAAATATAATTTTATATATATCCCTCTTTTGAAATTAATTATTCAGTTAAAATAATCATCCCTAATATATAAAATATATTTTTTTTCAAATTTTTTTCTCTTAAAAAGACATAAAATTTTATTTCTAATTTTGATACTATATTTACTACTTTTATCAGAATTATAAAATAAAAACATATAAGATACAAATAAGATAATAATAAATTAAATACAAAACATGAAACTGGACTTTAATGGTTGAACTTAGTATTCCTTTAACCATGTAAAGTTAATGACAATTTGGGAATGTACCTAGATCAATCTCGAAGACAACTAACCCGAGCTCCTTTTGCTTCTACCACCAAAAACGAGTGCTCTTCCTGCTCCATTAGCACCTAATTTACAACTTCGACCCTTTGTTAGTAAGGGCTTTGCAAAAGTTTTTGATGGAGAAAATAGCCATACCAACTAATTGGATTGGATGAATTGAATTGCATTCATACAAGTTGTATCTTGTCTTAACACTTCCTGTAAAATCATTACGTTTGAAGATGCTGGATCCTTGCTCCAATGGAATTATGGATAAAATATTAGAAAATATATTGAGCCAAAATCATAAGGCAAAAATACTCTTGATAATAATAATTTTACATAAAGCAAGCAAAATCAGCACTTGAGTAGACTTTGAAAAACTCTTCACGGTCATCTATCATCCATAAATATCATTGTACTTGACATTTCTGAATGTAGGATTATGCAAATACGACGACTTTTGCCGTGAAAAAAAGATTTAATAAATAGTACATATTTCGTATATATATATTATATTACTATCAATTTTATATAAATATATGATAATATTAATAGTAAATTTTTAAGTAACTATCTTTTACCATCATTTTATATTCAAATCCTATTAATAGTTACATGCTATATATACTTACACGAGACCTGTACTTCTCAAGAAATTTTTTATTATGCTCAATTGGCTTGGATTTAAGGCGGTATATCTATCTATGTAATCAACTACATGTACTTCCCTTAGACTAAGTAAAGTTGGCATACCAGGAATTGGATTTCCCCCCATGGATCCATACACAAAAGTACCAATCTCAGACTAAGTAACTGGCTTATAAGACCTCTTTCTCTAACGAATATGCAATTAATGGCACATGCATTTGTATTTTTGCATGAATTATCTAGATTTGTATTTTTGAAGATAAAAAATCGAATGCTTAACCCCCAAACGATTGTACATACATTTCTGGTGAGTCTAGATTATATCATTTTCTCACATAGCTAGTAGATGATAAAGAAAGGAGTCTCATGACTTCAGCAACATCTATAGCATTTGAGGATAAAATTAATATGAGTATCTAAATTTTTAGATTTTTTTTTTATTTTAATACATAAATTTTGAACTTATTCATTTTAATAGCCTAACTTTTTAAATAAGAAAAATTAGTATTTTTATTATAGCAGCTATTATTATAAAATATTAGAATAATAATATAAGTATATAAGTTTTTATTTTATTGTCATTTTAATTCTGAAACTTTATTTTTTATTTTATTTTGAAATTTTAACTTTATTAAATAAAATAAATAAGTATTCTTTATAACAACCACATTATATCAGAAATGATAAAAGTTTTTTTGTACTCAAGATGGTTTATCTCACAGCATTTGTGACCACTTTTGTGATATCTGCTCCGGTAGCTTGCATTCCCACAACTAGTTGGTCCAGTTCTTCATTCAAAGGGGTCGTATCCTCCGTAAAGCATGACACAATCAACTTGCTACCGCCATGAGAATTCCAATTCTGCTTGTTCTTAATATCAGAAGCCACCTGAAGATTCTCTCTAGAATGAAGATAAGTAATTTTCTATAACTTGAGCTCAATATCAATGTAATCAGAATCAAAGTTTTTCAAGACCCTGTAATCGTGTCTGCTCATCACCTTCATACAGCCTACCATCCCATTTAGGCTTGGAAAGAAACACCATTCCGGTTAAGCTGCTAACGAGCTATATCCTTATTCGAGACTCGTGTTCACTTTTTTTTTCCCCCCGAATGTAGGCCATTCATAAGAATTTATTGACCAATTGGATTGATACTCGTGACAACAGGTTTCTTCGACGAGCACAATTGCACCTTGTTATTGGCAGAGACCTTCTTACACGAAAACCGGCTAAAATGAATATTATAAGGGAAGAAAATTTAGTGAAATGCTATCCCTTTACAAGTATTAGTACATCGATATATCAGTATTCTCAAGAGCCTATCTATGTTGTGATTCCTAAATCAAGATCCCTTGGAAGATAACGGACATAAACCGGTGGGTTCTGCAATCTAAGTAACCTCTTGTCGTAGTAGGATTGAAAAATTACTTTTGATCATTGACAGAATCCTAAACTAGTGGACGTGCAAAATTTCTTCTGGAGGACTACAACCAGGTGTGTCTTCCATGGGCTTATTCCTTCTTCTTCTTCTTCTTTTTGTTGTTGTCTTCTTTTTTTTTTTTTTTTTTTTGCCTTTCCAACTAATGGGGTTATTCTTAGGCATGCCCTTTTTATATCATGTTCTATTGTACTCTAATTTGGAAGTTTTAGATGGATAAGTTACTTCGAAGCAAGGAAACCAACAATGAAGAAAATGAATAGGGAAACAGGGAAAACAAGGAGACGACAAATGTGAAAAAGGTCAGATGAATATGGGGTGACAAACCACGGGGAAGCGGTGTATTCACTTTGCTGGATATAGTGATGTTTGTAGCGCAGTAACTGACTCTTTCTTCCGGGTAGACTCTACTCTACTATAAGTTTAAAAGTAAACTTTCAGAAATTTAGGACAAAATTCACTGATAACAAAATAGTAGGAGGAAACAAAATGTACCCCATTCAATTCTTGCAGTCAGACCATTGATCGCCCCCTATTAAACTAACATCATGTTGGTTGAATGTGATGTTGGCTGAATGTGTTGCCTTCTACTAATTCAATGCCTAGCCTTCTATCGCACATTGGTCAATTGGCCCATCCCTGCCTCCATCAATTACCATGAGCTCCAAATCACTTGTAACATTGAATTTTGACTTGATTTTAGATTTTACAACTTTGAACATGCACATTACTAGGAGAATAAGATCCCCATCCTAACTCATCATTTGCACAAACAATAACTACCTATATCCCTTTTTATATTATACTTTGATCTCTTAACAGTAGAGTTGTGTAAATGAGCATTGGTTCATGGATCAACTCATTTAATTTGTTGTAAAATTAAGGTAGAATCGAGGTTTTTCAACCTACTTAAAAAATCAATCTATGAACTCGATCCATTTAAACTACAAGTTAAAGTAGGCTGATTTAGATTAACTCATTTAACCCGCTTACACTTTTGGCCTTAAGGTCGATTCATTTAACTTGTTTTGAGAGCATGTCTTTTACTCATTTAAAAAATAGACCAAATAAACCTAACCTATTTAACCCCTGGCCAAAGCAGCCTAGGTCGAGTTGGTTCGTATAGCTTGATTGCATACCTTTATCTAATACTTGCTTACAGTCAAATATCTACCATGTTCCAATAAATTATTTTCTTATTTTACTTGTTTGGGACATCCCACTTTTTTTTTTCCTGCATCATCTTATTCATATGTTCTAATTGACTTGCTTATGATTTACTTATATCTTACTATGTATCCTTGTCTTATTCTAACCGCTTAATCTAAAATCCTTTCCCTCTCTTGATAATCGTATCTTAGTTGTGTCAAATTTTGATAAGTACTCAGATGAATATAGATAAAATTAAGAATAATTTTGTCAAACCTTAAAAAAAATTGAGGAAAGAAATTCCCTTCTCCACATATCCATGTTTAAGAACCAACAAATTAATCTAATCACTACGGTAAAACCTGTTAAAGCATTTTAAACATAAACTTATATTAATTTAAAACTAGCAAATCGTACATCCGATATGCATGTGTTAGAATTAAAAAAAAAATTAAAATCTTGTTACAACTATTTCTTTAATCTTGTAATCAAATTGTAAAACTTCCAATTTCAACAATAAATTCTTAAAAATTCAAAGGGGGGGGGGGGAGAGAGATGGGGTAGGGTTTGTGGTGTTGTTGTTTTGTCAATATGATTGCTACAATAATTTATGTAGTAAATATAGTGCTAATGTGAAAAATATAAAATTGTTGCATATAGAAGTAGCTATTCCTACTATAGAAGTTAAATCGTGATAGTTGGCATTTCCAGCCTCATTGAAATATCATAAAAGATATATATTATATGATTACAAATAGTAAATTAGATGAACCATTAATATTATAAAAAGGCGATTTCGAAATATAGAAAAAAACACCAAAATATTTTCTTTTTACTTTAATAATATAGATATTACATGAATCCAAAAAGGATGAGAAATACATTGCTATCGTGTAAAATTTACATCATCGGTATCTTATTATTATTGGCAATGGCTTATTAATGATTTCAAGGTTTAGATGTGGTTGAAAATTCTTAATAAAATCAAGCCTTGCTCAAATAACATCCACTCCATCTAGGGTCACTTTGTTGTTCCTCAACAATTGACCACTCACTAAGATTCTATAGGTGCCTATACATTTGATGTAACGGGTGCACCGTATAACTCAAACATGCAGGTGCCTATCATGGGCCTTGGCTTCCGATGGTCAAGCACTCTCGTAGGTCGACTTCGTGTAGATCTCAAAGTGAGGACTTGTAATTCAAACAACTGGGCTTACTCATATGAAATCTTTGGGCTATGGTTGCGTTGGGCATGGGCTCTAAGCCTAAAACTCTCCATTTGAGAAATTTATAAGCAAAGTCTATTGGAATGAGAATGATAATGATAATGAGAATTGATGTGTGTAAATTTAGATGGATATAACTGAACGCTGCTTTTTTTATAAGCTTTCATTTATACGCGAACAAAACATAAATGATGATACTGGGCCTTAGGGGATGACCAAGTTTACTTGTGTAGCTTAGAAATAGAATGGTGAACAAGCCTTTCACGAGATAGCTAAAAGACAAAATCCTGGAATCTAATATGGAAACCAAAAAGCAAAAAGACTATTGGCGGCAACTAGCAAGTGGACAATGGATATATACCTAAGGAAGGCGATGTCTGGCCTGTGAACCGATTTGCAATTGTGAGTCATAAGCTTGAATCATAGTCTAATCCCATTGGGCTTGGTAGGTTAGCATGGTTCAGTGTGCTCGACTTGCTAAAACCGACCGGTTTAAGTCTAAGTCGAAAAACTGGCGATTCAACTCATTTTTTCCAATTCAAAAGTTAAAATATATATAATTTTAGATCAATTAAATGTAAATATATCCTTTAATTAAAATATAAAATTAAATTAAATATATATTACTACTTATATTTATAAATTGATATAGAAACCAAACAATATATATAAGTTTATAAAAAAAAATAATCATTAAAACCGTATATTTTAATATTGGCGAAAATATATAGTTATATAATAAAATATATTACTTTAATAACTAAAAAAGTTTAGGGTACATAATATTATAAGTTTCATACTCATGCAATTCGCTGTGTTGGGTGTGTTGTTAAGAAGCAAGGCAAACACAAGTTGAGACACAACCATATTCTACACCCATGTAACTTACTGTTTTAGGCGCTCAATTTTGCTCCTAATTTGTACACGGCTAGTGACACTGTTGTGTCACTAAGCTATGTAACTTACTGTTTCTTTTTTCTTTTTAAGTAAATAAATAAAAGTGACTCCTTATTATTAAAACTAGGTGAAGGCAAAAGAGAAATAAAAATAAGACAAGTTAAGTAAAAGCAAAATAAAATAAATTAGGCAAAAAAAAATTAAATACAAGCAAGAAAAATTAAAGCAAAACAAAAATAAAAATAGAGTTAGACATAGTTACCTCCTATAAAGCGCTATAGTTAACGTCGATAGCTCAACGAGATACATTTATAGCTCATGATTGTTCATACAAGTGGAGAAAAGACTCTTCCCCTATCTGGCTTTTGAACTCTCCATACGAGTATAGATTTATACTTAAGCTATCAACCTTGTAAATTCCATTTTATTGGTTTACAGGTGCATAACTTTCACTATTCACTTCTTATCATGTTACTTATCAAATTCATGTAGGTCGAATTTCTACATTTTGTTTGCTTTCAACTTGGATACGATTGTCACTAGAAGTTTTGAACTCTACACCACAAAAATATGTTCTAAATATTTTTTTACTGTTTGGTTCCAAAACTAGCGACTTCTCTTGGAGGATCTTAACCTAAAATCTTTCAACCTATAAAGTAATTTAACCCCCTTCTTATCTACAATAGGTTCATGGACTTCTATTTGAGCTACCACTTCTGCGTGGTTGGAGTTGGTCACCATATTTTCATCTCCATTTTGCAAACAATAGGCCGAATAATTTTCAACAAGCATTTCCTGCAGACATATAGATATAACGACATTGGTGGTTCCAATATTATGATATGTGTTCTCTAAGTCAAGAAATTTGTTTGTTACCTTTGAAATTTTAAAAACTATTTCGTCATCCCTAACCCTTAATATAAGCTTATGCTCACTGACATAAAAAAACAACCCTAATAGTGGCTAGGAAGAGTCGACCTAAAATGATTAGCATCGCAATATCCTTATTTATGTCAAGTATAACAAAATCTACGGGAAAGATGAATTTGTCTACTTACACTAAAATATCCTCTATGATGCCTCTAGGATGTATGATAGACCTATCGACTAATTAAAGACTCATGTGCATTGGTTTGGGTTCTTCTAACCCCAACTTTTTGAACAATTTATATAACATCAAATCTATATCAACTCTTAAGTCTGACAAAGCATTATCTATTAACAAATTACTAAGCAAATAAGGAATAGTTAAACTCCTTGGATCTTTTAATTTCTATGGTAGCTTTTTTGGAAAAGTGCCAAACATTCCTTATTTAGTGTAACAGTTGCAAGCTCATTCAATTTCCTCTTATTCGATAGAAGATTCTTTAGAAACTTCACATACTTTAGCATCTGCAAGATGGCTTGAACAAGAGGTAAGTTAATGTGTAATTACTTGAAAAGATCGATGAGTTTACCAAATTCCTTATTCTAATTAGTATAATTTTGCTTGAGGCACTGTAGGTAAGGGATGGGAGGTTTGTACTCCTTCACTTTTGGTGGTTCCGTATTTTCTTTTGATTTAAGTGGCTCTGTATCTTCCTTGTCCTTAACTTCCACTTCTTTCTTAGCTATTCCCCTACCATCCTTTTTCTCAACTTATAGCTCTCCACCACTTCTTAAGGTCACTGCATTAGCATGTTCCTTGAGATTGCTTTTGGTGTTCCTTGAAAGTGTCCTTTATTACCTTTCAAAATATTATTTTTGCGAGTTGACTAATTTAGTTCTCAAGATTGCAGTTAGAATCCTCTTGATTTCTCAATGATGTTTCAGTGTTGGGTAGCCGATGTCACTCCTCAAAGTGGCAAAGTCGTAACAGTTTCGCTGTATAAACCATTCTAAGATAAAAACTAACCATACAATGGCTATCTTAGACTTGATTTATACAAGATGTCTATGGCTAACCCGCTTTGAAGTAAATAGTTTATAAATTAAACATATTATTTACTTATAAACTTAAGCAAAATACATGCTTACATTAAAATAATCTTAGTATATTTACAAGATTTAGCAATCTAATCACAATCTACTTAAGTAATTTGTAAATTAATGCTAAAAACTTTAAAATAAATCTAAACCAGACAATGTATTTGGTCTTCAGTTGACATCCCTACTCCCCAAGATCCAGCAGTTACTAGCTTCGGGTAAATATAAGCTGCTTTTTAGTTAGCACCTACAACAACGTTAGCTCAGTAAGTTGGGACAGAGACTTAAAACTATACAACAAACACAAATAAGGTTATCAACTAAATTATTAGGTACAATGCATGTTCAATCAAATGCCATCATACGACGTTGTCTAATTTGTCGTGAGATTAGAGAAATTGCACCTACTCTAATCCTAGTTAAGGAGTTTCTATTAATGTAATAGCTCACGATCAAATCCAAGCTTATGCAATAGAGATACTACTCATCCTGCGATTACCTTTGAACCATTGACTTCACCCTTATTGCAACCTCCTCACCTATCACTTAGTTCGACTAAGGATGAAGAAGGGATTAATTATGATATCCAGCCCTATTCCTTTTGAAGGGGTCGGTACTTAGTAGGAAAATCTTAATGTTTCCCTAATGGGTTGTTATGTAGGTTCGATTTATGATTATAAATCATATATTTGATTAGGTCCAGTTTAGGGTAATCAATCATTTCGTACAAATTACACAATACAAGCAGAGTAGTAAACTAAATCACATTATCAACTCAAAAACAAACATACGCACACAGTCAACTATTTAACAAGCACAATCAAGTATAATTTCAAGCCTTTAAATACTACAAATTAGTATTTCAAAATACAGTAACATAATACTCCCTACTTACCTAGACTCCTCTCTTGCTTGTTCAAAGTGGGACTTACTCGGTCCATCACCAATAATCCCTATAATATAAATATTGTTTCAGTTTTCCATATAACCACTATAGATTGGTTTTATCTTATAACGTCTATTGTTATCTTTGGTTTAGGGTTTATTATACCCAATTATCTAAGTTCTCAAGTCTATTAAAGTTATTCCTAATTTAGGTTGAGTTTTGATTCAATTTTAAAATCGGTTTCTAAATTAAATTTTTAACTCAGCTTTTTATTAGGGATTTTATATGTAAATCCTAGGAAATCATTTCGACCCATAATGTGGCATTAATTACATTATCTTCGAATATTCCAAGTATTGTTTTTTAACTATAACCAATGTTTTAGTTTGTGTAATATATCTTAATCCTAATTTAACTACCGAATTTATTCTCAATGTGAGAAAATTTTACATTATTCATATAAACCTAAATTTAAGTTTCCTACCAGATTTATTACATATTTTTATTATTATTAGAATATCAATTTTAACCTAATATTTTCCTACTCATTTATTTCTTATATTTACATATTATACATCATCACCTAATATGTACATAATATACATATCTAATGGTCTTATCACTTCAAATATCATCTCCCAACATTAATTAACATTTCAAAATATTTAAATTCATCCCAAATCAGATTTTACACTTAATTATCCTAAATTACAAAATTAACTTAAAATTTATCATTTTTACTTATTACATATTTACTACATAATACCCTAATAATTATATCTAATACCCTAAATGCTAGAAATATCATATTTCATCAAATTTCAACATCCTAAAACATATATATGTCCTAAATCAGTAATTATCCTTTTAATTACTTAATTAGCCCAAAATTTCTCATTTTATACATTATTTTAAGGCCAAAAAATCATCTAGAATTTTCAAAAATAGGTTTTTGAAAAAAAATTTCATAGTACTGTTTTAAATTCCCTAACTAGCTTATACAAAAATTTTAAGCTCAAAACTATATTCCTAAACTCATTGATTTTAAAATAAAAATATGTTCGATTTCACATAATTTCTTAAGTATCATATATTTTCAAATATAATTAAATCAAAATAATATTTTTTCACTAAATCTACTTATGTAAAAAATAAGAATACTAAATTTCAAAATTTTCCAAGCATGTCTATAATTTTTAACAAAATAAGAAAAATCAAAAGAAAAATCGAACTCACTGGAATTGGTGGCCCTAGGTATGTCGACTTGTCCAGGAGCTACCACCATTGTGTGAGGGTGGTGGTGATTGTCATCTATTCCCAAGTTTCTGTCGAGTGATGGTTCTTTTTTAAAGTCCTAATTGCAAAAATTACACAAATTTCTTGTAATTTTTGTAATTAAACCCTAACCCTAAAATTTTCGATTCTCTCTAATGTTTCCACTCTCCTAACTAACCAAATGAGTTTTCAAAATTTTTTTGCTATTTATAAAGCTCTAAAGGATTTTTTATGCATTAATTCGAGGTGACATTTAACCTTATCTTATCCTTTTTCTACTTTCTATTTGTTTCAATTTAATTGGTTGCTTTTATTTCTTCAATTCTAGCTTTCCACGACCCCTTTCTAGACTTTTCCATAATTTTCTTGATTTTTCTTTACTTATTCATGCATTTTCTTTAATTAATTAGCATTATTTTTATATATTTCGCGTATTTTAAGTAAAAACACGTATTTCTACTTATATGTAAATTTATATATAGTATAAATAAATACTCCCAAAATTTATTTAAATTGTTTTGCAATTTTTAATATGCATATAATTTATCTTTATCGATTCTTTAGTTATCGGAACTCGTTTTGCGTATTTCGGATAAATAATGGAAAATTTACATATAATTTAATATTATAATAATTTATTATTTATTATTAATTATTAATTTTCCTAAATCTAAACTTAGATAATCACTTTTACTAATAATCCTATCTTCGTCATAAAATTTAAGCTAAATCGGACAATTTGCTCGATCGCTATAAATTCTATAAACCAAACCTTGAGTAGCTGATTGTAAGTCTTATAGCTAAGCCTTATTACCTCGAATATATCTAGTGAGTAGTTCTTCTAAATTAGACTTCTTTTCTTGAGGAAGGAGAAGTAGTTGTGGTATTTGAAATCTAAGTGGACCAAAGTTGGTTTTTTGTTGGCATTGATTTTGATTCTCCTATGAAAAGTTAGGGTAACTCATTATAAGTATTGTTGTAGGGGTTATTTTGTTGCCTAGATAAATTTCCTAGATAATCCACGTGTTCCAATTATTCTTATGCTCTATAACCTTGCATGCCAAAATTAGTTACACCCAATCATACTTGTTGAAGGCCAATAGAGAGTGCATTAATCTTCTTGCTCAATAGATTCACCTTAGTTGCTAGAGTAGTGGTTAAGTCTACATCATAAATTCCTACAGCCCTTTCCCCAACTCTAGTGCTTTCCTTTAGCAATTGTTCATCGCCATTATTTTAATCAAGTTTTGTACTTGGTCGGGTGTCTTTATGTTCAAAGTACCTCCTACGGCTGCATGAATCATCCGTCTTGTATATAAACCAAAACCATTATAAAAGGTTGGAATCCGCATCCAAAGTGGGAGGCCATTATGTGAATACCTCCTAAGTAAGTCCTTGAACCACTCTCAAGTATCATATAAAGTCTTGGCTTCCAACTGGGCAAAACAAGAAATATCATTCCAGAGCTTAGTGGTTTTCTAAGTGGAAAACACTTCTTTAAAAATTTCTTCACCAATTCAATCAAAGTTGTGATTGAGTTTCATGGTAAGGAGTTCAACTATTGCTTTGCTCTACCCCTTAAGGAGAAAGGGAAAATAACCATAGTCAGATTACATTGCCCATGACTCCATTAATTTTAAATGTATCACAAATCTCTAGAAAACTAAACATATGAGCATTAAGATCTTCATCTTAAAGACCATTGAACTGAACATATTGCTATCCCATTGTATAATATTGGGTGCAATTTAAAAGTTGTTAGCAATGACAGTCGATCTTATGATAGTAGAGTTGACTTTGATAAGTACAGGTGATAACTCTAATTTTAAACATATTTCATATGGTGATTTTATAGCATTTCCCGTACATTTTTGGTTTTATTTAAAGAAATTGATACTTAATTGAGTAAAATGTTGATTTCAGGGTTTAAACGCATTCTAGGCTCGAAAACGAAGAAAACGAATCAAGTTTCACTCAATTCCGAGTTCAAACGAAGAAGTTATGAAATTTTGAAGTTGTGCAGAAATTTTGCCTTTGTGCAGAAAGTTACACGACCTGGGGACACGGCCATGTCCCAGGCCGTGTCTGGTGACGAAAATAAAATCCGTGAAATACACATATAAAAGGGGATCTTAGGGTTCAAAAGAAAGGGAGACATTACAAAAACGGAGAGAAACAAGAGAAGAGAAGAGACTTGAGGTGAACATCGATCAAGAAGCGATAACGACATCGATTTCAAGATTAGAGATTGTTCATCAAATCAAGAGGGGTTTTCATGTTTTATTTTATGTCTTTGATGGAACTCGTTTTTAGATTCGTTATGATAGCTTAGAATTCAAGTATTTAGGATTATGGAACCTAGGGTTTCGTGTAACCCTTGGATTGAATTATAATTTCAAGAAAGTTTCTATCTTTTCTTGATTCAATTATGTCGTTTAGTTATGGATTGATAATTCTAGAGTATCAATATATGATATTATGCATGTTGATTGAGAAATTGCATGTGTAATTAGATCTAAGCATAATTGAAGAGAATTACATGTATACTTAGAGATAAGATACATGATTCTTCTGGAAAGTTGATTATTTGTGTAGGAATTCATTAAACATTAATGCAATTCTAAGTTATATTACTAAGTGAAGAGATTCCGGTAAATAATTTAGAATTAGGGTTAATATGCTTGAGAAAGATATTAGCTTTAATTGTGAATCCCTCCGGTCAAGAATTATAGAAACTAAATTGAATATATTTTAAAAGGTTACATGTTAAACACTAGGGGAAAGAATTCCTAAATACATCATTGCATACTTGAAGTCGTTAGTAGTTTATTGCTTTCTAATTTGTTTAACCAAGTTTCATAATTAGTTTAGTTGGTTAATTTCAGTATGTTTTAATTTATTCAACTCGACATAATTTTCCGGTTAGATAATAAAGCTAAAGTTAATATTAGTACTCAAAATCTCTGAGGGATCGACTCGGACTCATATCCGACTATATTAAAATTGATAGGTGCTCTTGCCTCGTATCAACAGGCCTTATCACTTTCCTAGAGCGTTCAATGCCCTCATGTCAAGTTTGCTGTAAGTTATAAATGCAATTCTTTCCCATCATTCGACTAAGCTTAGCTAGCGAATTTGAGTAGCAATGTCATAATTCTATAACCTTAGTTACAAATCTGCTGACAATATTTGGTGCAAAAGTTAGAATAAGACTCATCAAGCAGGTTAAAATGCCTCAGTAAAAATCATTTCATTTGGAAGAAGGAATTTCGTAATTTTTCCTTAAGCCTTCAGTTAATTATATATATATTCATCCAAACATTACCCTTGCCCTTAGGGACAAGACAATCATGAAATCATTAATTCTTCAAATTAAAACACATAATTATAGAATGATAGAAGGATCAATACCAATGGTTGTAATATACAGAATATATTTCAAATTAATGAAAACTGTTTTTGGTTCAAAGGCATATAAAATAAATAAGAGAGATCAGACTTTACTTATTCAAACTGACTTAACCAAAGCAAATGTATCAATTCCAAAAATGATCCAATGGTCTCAAGTCAATTTACCAGAATACTAGAAAGTAGAAAATCCACTTCCTAAGAAACCAATATATAATACTAAGCCATCAAATGTGGTTTAACATCCTAATGGTAAAGTTACTATTCAGTTTAATAGGAAATCATTTGATCAGCTAAAAAAACCACTAGAAATAAAATCTATGACATCTTCTTTTAGGAGATCTGTAGATCTTCCAAATCCTCCTCCAATTATTTACACTCCATATCATAATCAATTTAAAAATCAACAGGTTAGGCAGCCAAATCCATCCCTTTCAGGAATTGTCCATGATAAGTCAAGCATAACCCAACCAATCTATTAACCAAATGAACCAGATCAAGGAGAAGCTTCATTCTCAAAAGTAGGTGATCCAGAATTAAATGTCATGGAAGAATCCTTTGTACCAAATAAATCACTTTTAAATAATGAATTCAATTCTCCAAAAAATGAAAAAGTTAGAAATTGGTATTTTGAAACATTTGGTCATATAAAAATTTTAGCTTGATTTAATCTATTAAGCAAATCTTTTTTATTGGGGATCGGATATCTTATCCATTTGAGAGCAGAATTAAGAGACTTGTAATTAATTACCAATCTTGGTATACCTCTTTCAATTTTAACATTTTTATTAACATAAAAAGCAGAACAACTCCAGGGTGATCTACTTTTTCTGATTAATTTTTTACTGAGTAAATCATTTATTTCATTTTTACAATGATTAAGGACTTCCTGATTCATTTGTGAAGGTCTAGCCTTCGTTGGAATTTTTTTTCATTAAAGTTATTTTTATACGGAAGATCCACAATATGTGATTTATTATCCCAAAATGCATTTGAGAGTGTAGAGCAAATTGAATTTTTTATTTCTGATTCTATTTGAGAAATTCTTGACTTTAAATTTTGATTGTTGAGTTGATCTTCAATTCTTTTGAATTCAAGATTATTTTTTAAGTACATTAAATGATTCTCTATATATTGTATTAAACAATTTAATTCATCATTTTTTAACTGATTTATATATTTAATTTGTGGTTTTGTTACGAAATTGAACACAATTTCTTTTTTCAGATACTGTGTTTTAATTCCATTTTCATCTATCACAAATGGTTGACCATGGGTTCAAGATCTTGCGGTGGTGTAGACACTTAATTTTTGCCCCTCCATAGTCTTAATTTTTATTTTTACAAAAAAGGGTCGTAATTCAAAAAAATAAAATAAAATAATTAATAAAAGATAAAAAGATAGTAAAAATTAACAAATAATGAAAATACCAAAAAATAAGAAAAGGAAAAATTATAAAAATTTTATAGATTTTTAGGAAGTAATTTATATTAGGAATAATTAGTTTTAGTTTAATTAAAAATGTTACTTTAGGGATTCAGATAGTTTAAATATAATTTAATTGTAATGAATATCATGACACAGACTAATAGCCTAACGGATAAGTAGCGGAGTACTTGGGTGTATTTAGTTGGAGGTCACGGGTTCGAGTTTCAACAGGCACTTATGTCTTTATTTTTCTAACTTTGCTGAAGCGAGACGAAAATCAATTTCATATCTAATCAAATCATATGAATATTAGTTAAATCAGATTTGAATTAAATTTGAATCTAATTTAATTAACGAATCAGATATAATTAGATATGATATGATATGATTTAGTTTGGACTCTATATAAACATCCACACGCCTCCAGCAGCTAAGACAATTAAAAAACCCATCTGCAAACCTACACATGCCTACAGCAGCAACATAATTAAAAAAAAAAAGAGAAACAGCAACTGCAGCCAAAGAAAAATAGCAGCCACACAGCAACAGCAGCAGCCAATCTGCAGCAGCCCAACTTCGACTATTCACACGCATGAAACCAATCTGCAACAGCCCAACTTCGAATAATCTGCAGTAGCTCAACTCCGATTATTCACACGTACGAAATCAATCTGTAGCGGTCCACAACCACACTATGCGAATTAGATCCAGGAGCTCTTATCCAAGCCACGCGCAACAGTAAATTTGATCTCCAACCGCAACACTCGACAGTAGCCCACTGCAGACCATCCACGGCAGCAATCAACAATTCGGTGCTCAAGCCAAACTAAATTCCTGTACGATCAGCACGGATGTCGCTGCACTGCATATGCGATCAGTCCCATTGCGACAGGCACAACAACACAACGACGGCAATTGGTGAATGGTCAGCTCTCCAATGATCTGAAATCGAACACGAGCACTCCCCTTATTACACGATCAGGTGAGTTTCGTTAGTTAGATAGTTTCGTTAATTAGATAGTTAGTTTTTTATTTATTACTTATTGATTATGATTATTATTGTTTTTATTACTATGTTATTAGTTCCTTGTTTATTTAATATAGTATATGTATATGATTGCATTAGTTTAGGAAATTTTCAGCTATTTAATATTATATATACATTAGTTTAAGAAATCTTTAAGATTAGCTTTTATATTAAGTATATTTCCCGACATTGTTAATTCACTTAGGACGATGATTGTTAAATAGAAATAGTGTAGATACATATATATATATATATACACACACACATATACATTCGTCTAGGATTCCTTTAGAATTAGTTTTTTAGAAATTCTCTTATAGGAAATTATTTTTAGAAACAAAAATTAATAAAAAGAAAATTTTTTACGAAAAGATTATAGTGTTTTAGGGATTCTTTTGATCACTTACGAGTTAGGGCCCTTTATTTATTTATTTATTTATTTTTTAATAAACTGAATCAATTAAGAACGTAAATCTTGACGGTTTTCAAAAATTAAAATCAATTAACACACTAAAGGTTTTTTTTTAAAGAACTACGATCATCTGATCCCGGCTAGCGGGTACGTAGGCACCTTCGGGGCGACGATAAAATATGTAGAAACTTAGGTTCTTTTTTTTTTCTTTTGATTTTATTTATTTATTTATTTTTAAATATTGTGATTAGAAAAATAATCCTAATTTCGGTAAATAGATAGTAGTACCGGTTAGAGTTTAATAGGTTAGCTCCCGAATTCGGAACCCTCTGATTCTTTGTTAAAATGGAAATCAAAGATCGGTAGCCAAATCGTAATCAATCCACCCAATTGATTACGGTTTCTTTTTCTTTTCCCGACTTCGGTCGGGTGGCGACTCCAAAAATTATTTTCAATAAAAAAACCGGAATTTCTCAATTTCTTTAATCGAGGATTAATATTAAATGGGTTAGGGTTTAGTATTAATCAAGAAATGAGAAATCAATTTTAAACAAAAATCGAAAAATCAGACTCGACAGGTGGATCTTATGGTAGATCAAGTAATGCTTCTTGCTTGATAAATTGATTAGTAACCTCTCCACCCTCTCCCTTAACCTTAACAATAGACCCATCTTTTATGGTAGTCATAGTTTGTCTAGTATACGATCTCAAATTCTGAAAGATAGTTCTCTCAATTTAAAGATCAAGTTCTACCAAATCTTCTAGGTTTCTTTGGGTCATGCACTATAAGGAGAAGAAATATAGAATCAATTGTAGCTCAAAATAATTAATAGAAAGAAAACAATCAAAATAAAGAAAAAATGGTTAAAGTAATAAAGTAATTAGTATTCTTAATATCAAAGTTCCTAGCAATGGTGCAAAAAACTTAATATGAGGTAAGTGCACCTATCAAAATCTAATATAATGAATATGAACTCGAGTCAATCCCTTAGAGACCTCAAGTATCAATACTAACTTGAGCTCTATTTTTTACTAGAAAATTATGATGAGTTGAATGAATTAAAAATACTAAAATTAACAAACTAATCTAATTATGAGACTTAACTAAGTAATTTAGTAAGTAATAAAATTAAGAATGACTTCAAGAAGGCAAACAACATGTTTAGGAATTATTTCCCCTCAAGTTTAACATACGATCGTCTAAAATATATTCAATTTCATCTCTATTATTTTTAACTGGAGGAATTTGCAATTAAAGTTAACACATTTCTCGAGCATATTAATTATAACTCTAAATTAATTATCGGAATCTCTTCACTTAGTAATTAACTTAAGATTACATTAATGTATGTTGAATTCCCATATAAAAATAATAACTTTCCAAAAGATTCATACATCTTATCTCTAAATATACATATAATTCTCATCAAGTATATCAAGATCTCATTACCTATGTGATTTCTTAATTATTATACATAATATCATAAATTAATACCCTAAAAATATTAATTAACAATAAAAACACATAATTGAATTAAGAAAGATAGAAATTTTATTGAAAATTTTTAATAAATCTAATGATCACATGAAACCCTAGGTTCTACGATCTTAATTACAAGAGTTTTAAGCTATCGTGATGAAATTAGAAGAAAGTTACAACAAAATCAAGAAACAAAACATGTAAAACCCATTTTTTTGATGAAAAATCTCTTCAATCTTGAAGTTGGGTAATGATTTTTCCTTTTCCTCCTCTTTCTTTTCAAGTGTCTTCTACTTTGAATGTTAAAAATAATGTCCAAAACCCTCACAAGTTCTTATATAATATATCATTAAATTTCCTTTTTCATCATTAGATATAGCTTGGGACACAGTTGTGTCTCTAAGTCATGTAATTCACTGACTTTGGGGCACTAAAATCATCTTAGGTAGGATGTAACTTAGGGATATAGTTGTGTTCCCAGGTTATGTAAGTTACTGACTAAAAATTTGCAATTCTTCCTATTATATGGACATGGCTTAGGGATACAGTTATATAACTTTCTAACCATCAGCCTTGTTTTCCTTTGATAATGAGCCTCCTGGTTGGATACAGTTGTGTCTACTGGTTGTGTTCACTGGTTGTGTTCACTGGTTGTGTTCACTAGTTGTGTCTAACTTCAAAACTTCATAACTCCTTTATTTGAACTTTGAATTGAGTGAAACTTAATTCATTTTCTTTGTTTTTAATCTAAGAACGTGTTCAAATCTTGAAATCAAAATTTTACTCAATTAAGTATCGATTTCTTTAAAAAACAACCAAAAATAAATGGAAAATACTATAAAATTACCATATAAAGTGTATTTAAAATAGGAGTTATCAAGCGGCCATCCTTTTCCTCTCTCGCTCCACCATTTCCTCTTGATGAGTCGGGTTGTCCAACTAATCTAGAAAGCTTAATTCTAGATTGACGTAATGTTTAAGCACTTCTTCCTGGAATACTTGGGTTGACTCAGTAGAGATATCCTTACATTCATCAAGCGATTACCTTGTTTCAAGGAACTTATGAATAGCCTTATTCTTAGCAGTAGCGCTTATGACATCCTCATTCTCTTGGCTAGAGATCGTCTCCTTCATCTTGTCAGTCTCTCTATAGAGATCCTAGATATTCCACCTTAGCATGACCTTATGACTTGTCAACTCCATTGAGTACTTCTTTTCGTTTTCATAGTCATCTACCTTCATTGCCAGCTTAGGTTGCATCTTAGAGACCAGCATGCTTAGCTCCTGGTTACATCCATTGAGATCCTCCTTGGCTTTCCTCTCTTATAATATTTTGGAGAGTTTAGCCTTAGATTTCTGCCCTTCTTCCAATTGCCTTCTAAGCACGCTCACCTCCCTAATAGCCCTTTTAACCTTCTCTCACTTCTGCTTCTCCTCCATCAATTTAGCCTTCAACTCTACCCTTTGCACATAAGAACGATGAAGATGTCGATTAGCGATGCTAAATTTTTCACAAAAGCGCTTAGAAGAGGACTTTGCTTCCCTATAGCCCTTCTACGCATTAAACACCTTTTGATGGAGGCCTTTTACCTCATTTAGCATCGCGATGTAGTGTCCAAGTTAGAGTAGTACCTAACTATGGTACTACACCATAATAAGCGAACTACAGACAATTAGAAGAAAAATTTAAAAGTTTGTTTCAAAGTAAAACAACTAAGAGGAATAAAGACTCACCTGATGAATGAGTGAGCTATGGTACGCCCGTCTCTCCCCCCCCTCCCCATAATAAGGGGCGAGTTAGGTTGAGCCTCCGCCATTTTCTCTAAAATGGTCGAATTAGCAAGGGTGAAGGACCTTATTGAGTCTTGATAGCTAAGCTCTTGATAGCGTAGTGTCACATCACTACCTTGACTATCTTACTTTGGCTTGAGGAGTCTTCTTGTTGTTCACTTGATGACTGACTCAGTCACTTCCATGAATAAGTGACCATTCTCGGAGTCGTATAGAATATTCCTGAACGAGTTCGGCACTATTCCTTGCTTCTAGTACTCATTCAGGAGCTTCTTATGGGTCTCCTTGATGTTGTCAAACCAACGATATTGGTGACCTGAGGGCCAATTGTAAATGTTAGATTGATTGAGCGGCTCCTTCATTTTAACCTTCTTTGGATCCAATACACTTGCAAACCCCACTTCAAGAGCCTTCCTCTTCTAATTAGCCACCTCCTCCTCCATAATGCCTTTGGGCCTCTTCTATATGCTCTTGGAAGGAGGAGAGAGTACCATATGTTTTGGCTCATCAATAGTAGGAGCATTCTCCCCAACAGTAATAACGAGCTTAGATGTCAGAGCAGAATCGGACATAAAAGCCACCATGCTTAAAGGCTTAATAGCCACCAACTCCAAATAGGGGGTACTAATCGAAGCCCCCTCAGGGAAGACAAATGGCTTTGTCCTGCTGGTCTCCCGCACCCTTAGCTTTAGCTTCATATCCTTACTCATTGGGGTTAGTAAACTTCTTCTTTGGTTTTATCCTAAACTTTGTTGCCTTAGGAGTTCTAGTCTACTTGATTAAGGTAGCTCCCTAGACTCTGGCAACTTCTTACTTACAAGAGTAAATAAATAGCGTTAGTGAAAGACAAAAACTCATAAGAACTTACAAGTTCTACCGTGACTAACACCGGTAAGGAGGACTCCCTATTCCTTAGAAGACAACGAATCAAGGATGGCTTCATACAAGCCCACATTGGTATGATGGAGGAGTCACTTCACGTAAAGGTTAGGCCTGTACCTTATAGTACTTCTTCATTACAAATCTCTCCATGTCAAGGAAGATTTGAGAGATCTGCAAAGTGAAATATCTCCGCATCGTCTCTTCAACATTGATTTCCTGATTATACCTTAGGGCTATGAAGGTCTCAATCTCCAATACAGCCTCATAGTCATTAAGGCCAATCCTCTTTAGAGCATTAGATCAGACCAACTTGGTCCACCAAGTCCAAAAATTGGCTTCCCTAAGCAACTTTACCACGAGGAACTCATCTTATTAGCTCTTCATGGATAAGTCCAGGCCCTTAAACAACTTCTTCCATAGGCGATTTTAGAGGTATGTCCACCCATTTAAGATCTTCCATAAATAAAAATAATTAAAGTGTACCCGTACCACCAAACATTCATAGAGGGCTTAAAATACCCTTAACAACCTTCACCCATTATGAGGAATTTAATTAAGTCACCATCAATGGTAATTGAATAGCTCCCTCTCAAACTCGATAAATGGGAGGCACATCTTATACTCTAAGAACTTTTCTTGTACTGCAAAGTGCCTCCCCCATAATAGTAGTACTCTCTCCTTTTGCCTTAGCAACTGCATTACTAAGCTAGGAAAATCACCTACAATAAAATCATTGAGAACATAATTTACAATAATCAGTTTGCTTTTGCTTACTTGACCTCCTTCTTGACTCTTTGTCTAATTGTGCCAGCATGGATGAGATCTCTTTGCCCTTATTCCTAGGAGGAGGGTCACTCTTAGTTGCTCTGGAGCTCGAAGATGTTAAGTTAAACTTTAATGCATGAGAAGGTGTCTCACTTGAATTAGCTCCTGAATTGGTAGGCATTCTCAAAAAGATTGGAAGAGAAGAGGAAAGAAGAAATTAAGTTGTTTGAATGTCGGGAAGAGAAATACAAGGTATTTGCAGTAAGAGAATGAAATGCTCGAGTTGTAGAAAGTGTTTACTTAACCTTCCTTAGGGGTATTTATAGGCTTAAGGCCTAAGGAAGTGTATCGATGGTTATGGGGATCTGTATGACTACAATCTCCTCAACGCGTTAAGATGTAGACACATGGTGATGGTTTTAATCGAATGGTCACAATCACATGGTAGTACAGCTGCAAATGCATGCAAGATTGTGTAGATACAACAACTATCATGTCACATTAACTGTGCTTTGGAAACACGCGCTAAGGTTAGAATTTGAAAATGTTAGCTTCCCTAAGAAGCTTGACTGAAGCTCCTTCGATTTCTTTACCTACTATAGTACCTCCTTACCACTGCAACTTGGGAAGCTCTTATACCTAGCATAGATAAGCTAGTTTGGCTTAGCTCTACCCATACAACCTTCACCTAGACCAATGTAATTGTACACCACCTTTATAAGATCATCTCCTCTAGTCGACACTTGACGTTACTCATAGAGGTTAGTCCTAGCAATCTCCTACCTAACATTTAAGTGTTCAGCTTAGCCTAAGGCGTGATCAACTCAACTCACCTTAAGGGGTATCTTACTAGCACAGACCCTTATCATACTACATTAGCCTCTACTTTAAGGGACTCATTGTGATTGCCTTTTCTCCAAATTTTTAAGCTATTTTGAGTGCTCCAACTGTAGTTCGGCCATGTGTCGGGAACCCATCTATCCTCTCTCTTTGCTACCTTAACAGTAATGAGACTATCCTTTTGGGGGGGGAGGGAGGTGAGGTGTGAGAGAAGTGTTGATAAGGTATTTTGGACTTAAGCTCTTAGGCCCATATCGACTTATTTGGCTTATGACCCAACTTAACTTACTAGTATTTAGTCTCATTGTCTTCCTAGCCAACCTCGACTTGAGCCCATCAAGTGGCCCGCTCAATCATAATAGCCTATAATGATTAGAAGACAGTGGATGGGGCTTAGATATTAGGTCAACAACCATAACTTAACATATCTAGATTACATTAGACGTCACACTCCCATTACCTATGATGTGTGGACGTGCAGATACACCAAAGTGCTATTATTGGTCGCTTAATTTTCGACAGCCCTTCTCTATAAATATTAACCAACATTCTAATGGCAAACCACTTAGCCTTCTTTACTATTTTCTTGCATCCTTATCTTCTCTACTCGTAAAGTACTAACTTAAGTATCGAAGTGGTTACATTAGACAATACCCCAACACTCCTCACCGTGACTTGTCTTACATGCTACCTAATTAAGCGTAAAGCTTAACTCTCTTGATACTCTACTATAGAATCCTATAGACAACAAGTAGGATTGTGATAAGTAATTTATATATTTATGTGAGATTTCCAATTTCACTATCTAACATAACCTATTCATATGGTAAGACCGTTTAAGTTTCATTAGCTATATCTTTATACAATCTACTTTTTACGTTGTTGATGAGTAAAATTGTTGAATATTAGATTTCTTTAGATATGTTTTATATAAATATAAGGAAGCTTTTTCCATTTATATATTATTATTAATAATAATATTTGGGAATTTAAAATAAATTGTTATTTTTATTAATATCCTTTTTCCCCTTGGTGGAATTGCTAATATCTTTAAACTAATATAAAGCTTATGACATTGTGTCTAATGGTTTTTCTTTCTTATTTTGTTTTTTAGTGGCTTTTAAATTCTTTCTTCTTACACTTTTGTGTTTCAATTAAGGTTTTATCATTTATGCATCATTACAATGTATCTTTTTACATTTTGTAAAATAATGGCTATTATGACCTTTAAATCCTTTTGTATCCATGAACATAGTAAAATTTTTAATTTTAACCTTAATAAAAAGAAAATGTCCTTGAATAAGAATAATCAAATAAATTATATCTCCACTTATTGCATCATTTTCTTTTCCTTTTTATTTTGCTTCCATTTAAACTACTTTTATGTACTATTTGTTACATAATTTTCGAGGTGTTATCGTTTGGTTACGCAATTTTCGAGTTACTAGACTGAATAAAAAATTTTGTCTCATATTTGGTTTGTAAATTTGCTTGGTAACTGGATATAAACTAAGTTAATAAATTAAACAAAATGCTTAAATTTTGTCTTATCTGCATCATGATACAAAAATAGGATTCACTTGACAAAAACAAAAAATATTTTACATTCCAAAAAATATCATTCAATGTTATAATATTACGTTAATGAATATTATTTTAATTAAATATTACAAAAAATTATTTATTTTATAATATAAATAATTAATTTTTTAATATAAATTTTTTATTTAATACTGTATAAACCAAACATGGTACAATAAATTTATACCATCTAGTCCTTCTTATACTTGTTTTGTCCAATTCTTTAAGTGGTGGGAAATGATAAAGATTTTTTTTTTTAATAACAAAAAGAGAATTTAACTATTCTATAATTTCACCAATAATGTTAGTTTACATTATTCATAATGGCTAATGAGTGTTCTTGAGTATTGATCAATATATTTCTTGATTATATATTGCTTTAAAATTAATGATATTATGCATATTTGGAAACTCACAAGTTTAATGAAAAGTAAAGTTGACTTTAGTTTTGTTCTTACAGTTTTAACAGCATGAAGTTACTATATAAAAGGTAATGCCATTAACATCTTACATCTTATATGCAATAATTGGTAAGTAGAGATATTTACTTTAACCTTGCAAAATTGGTTTATTAGTGTGTAAAAGAAAATCCCATTGCTACTAGAACCTAACGTAAGGTATTCGAACTGTAACTTTTTTTCTAAATAAAAAGTAAACAAAACTTATATTTTGTATGTATTTTCTAAAGTTGTTTATGCATTTGTTATTTTAATATCTATGTTTTTAATATTTCATTTCTAAATAACTTATTACTTAGATATACAATCCTTCTTTAAACTTAATTAAATCATTGCATTCACGCAATCTTTCAAATATAAAGTTAAAATAAATTATGATTAATTTTTTGCATAAATTATTATTTTCATAAATGAAATCTGCGTATCTTGTGAGGTTTTCACTAGTTTATTTAATTTGACAAGACAACTATAAATGATTTTCAGCATGTATATACTTAACATAAATAGTGTATACATGGTATGTACAACGTTATACATTACTTATAATGTACTATAGATTATTGACAAAATATAAACAAATGCTATCTATGATGCATACATTCAAATGTAACTATATTAAGTATCAAATTAATTAGCTAATGAGGCACTCAATTTGTGTATCTAGAAAATGTTAAATAATTATGTAATGAATTACCTATAGGACTATTAAGAAAAATGCACTTCTCTCCATATAGTGTAAAAGGCTAAATTTGGTTTATGATCTTTTAAGCCTAAAGGTAATCAACTAAACTAATAGGCCAGGCCCTTCAAATAAAATCCATTAATCTAATATGATTAAGAGGGATTTAGCATAATACGATTGGAACATAGACAATTAGGTAGTGTTGATTGCGTAATTTTTGTAATATTAAATTATATAAAAAATTTTGTCTCATATTTGGTCTGTAACATTATTTGGTGATTAGATAAAAAATTTAGTTGATAGACTGCACAAAGGGTTTAAATTTTGTCCCATCTATACCAATATATAAAAAAAAAATTTGCTAAACAAAAATATTTGATATTCTTAAAAATATCCCTTTATATTATGAAATTAAGTTAATTAATATTAATAAAAAATTATTTATTTTATAATATAATTTTTTAGTATAAATTTTGTATCTTGTACTATATAACTAAACATAATATAATAAATTTGTACTGTTTAATTTTTTTTTTACTTGTCATGTCCTATCCTATTTTATCCCTACAACTAAACAATATCTTAGACTAACTTATTTGTTTGTAACCTCCTTTAAGGTACTTGTAGCACAAAAAGAGACTCTTAATAAATCCAAAAGCAACCCATCATCAACCTATTAATAAAGGACTCACTTGGATTATTAGTCATCAAGCTAGTCAAATCCTTACAAATAAAAACTAGTTTAAACTAACTTATCCATTCTCAACCTATTTTAAAAAGATTTGTGCACATAAAGAGAATCTCAATAAATCTAAAAGCAATCCATCATGGGCCTATTAATAAAGGACTCATCTCGATTATCAATCATTAAGTAATTTGATGAATGACTTTCATGATCAAATTCTATAAAGTACTCTTATATGAGACATGAGAAATCTGGAAAAAAAACAATAATATTATCCACATCCTATTAAAACGTTAAACAAGTTTTTATATTAAACAACACAACTATTTTCATTAATAATATTATTGGATTTATTCACCAATCATATGTGGGTTTAAATATCTTATATTGTCAGTGTATCCTCCCTACTTTATTCTCTTAATCATCCCCTATATGACATCCATGTTATCGCACTGAGGTCACCTCTAAAAAGATTCACGCTCTATTATTTAATGAAGATCGACATATTTCTCTACATAATAAGCCTACAGAAGCATGCAGCGAATTTTTCACTATTCAAGTTTGGAGAGCGACAATACCTTTTCGTTCTCTGAAAGTGACGAAAAAAAAAAGGTAAAAATAAATAAATAAAACAAACTCCTTTACTTTCCCGTTTTCCCCCCACTTCCATCTCCATATTTATTTATTTTTTTCCAAACGTAGGCTAACGGACGCCAATAACCATAAACCGCTTCTTTCTCCTTCTCCCTCTCTCCCGCACGCGCACAAATGCGTTCGCTCTCTTTCATGTGCATGTCGTAACTACGTAACCGACGTTAATCTTCTTCCTCCGCAATTAAGAATCGTCCGGGGGTTAGGGTTTCGAGTTATCTTTAACGCATCAATGGAATCCATAACCGCAATGCTGTCCGATTCTCGCTCAAAGAAACTCGCCATTCGTCAAGCAATGTCGAACCTAGAGCAGCTCTCGTCTTCGCTTTTTTCATTTTCTTTCCAATGTAAAGACCTCGACGATCACTTCGACGCTACCCGTTACGCGCTCGAACGACGCATGCAGGAGGTTCGAACGATGGAGGACTTGGTTCGAGTGAATCTCGATGAGTTTGAAAGGAAGAGGAGAAAGATGGACGAACTGGAGGCGTCATTGAGAGGTTTGATGAAGAACATAAGGAAGATGGAGAGTGAGTTTAGTGAGAGAGTTAGGGTTTTGATGGAAGTGAAGAGGAGAGAGATTGAGGAGAAAGTTGAGGTTCTGGAAAGCATGAAGAGAGAGATTGAGGAGAGATTGGTGGAGGTTGAGGGGACTGAGAGGTTTGTTGAGTGCTTGGTCGGTGAGAGAGTTAGAGATTTAGAGAGTAGAGAGAAGGAATTGGAGGAAAAGTTGAAGGCACTTAGTAGTAAAGAGAAGGAGATTGTGCAGTTGGAAGAAAGACCGAGAGTTGTAGAGGAGAAAGTTGGGGAGAGATTGCGAGAAGTCGAGAGGAGGGAGAAGGAATGTGAGACTAGGTGTAAGGAGCAATTAAAGATGCTTGAGTCAAAAGAGAAGGAATTTGAGGAGAGAATGGTGCGTATTAGATTGGAGGAGGCAGGTTTGAGGGAATTGTTGAAAGCGACCGCATTGAACAAGAAGGAATTTGAGTCACAGATTGAGAATGTTAAATTAGAAGAGAAGAGGTTAAAAGATTGGAGCGAAGAGATTGAATTGGAGAAGAGGGAAGTGGAAAAGAGAGCAGAGGAATTTGCTTTGAAAGAGAAGAGATTTGAGGAGCTGTTTGTGTCACGGATCAAGAATGTAGAATTGGAGGAGAAGCGATTAAAGGACTGGAGTGAAGAGATTGAATTGGAGAATAGGGATGTGGAAAAGCAGGTGCAGGAATTTGTTTTAAAAAAAAAGAGGTTTGAAGAGCTGTTTGTGTCACGGATCAAGAATGTTGAATTGGAGGAGAAGCGATTAAAGGACTGGAGTGAAGAGATTGAATTGGAGAAGAGGGATGTGGAAAAGCGGATGCAGGAATTTGTTTTGAAAGAGAAGAGGTTTGAAGAGCTGTCTGGACAATTTGAACTTGAGAAAAAGGAATTCGAAGAGAGATTTAAGGACGGTATTGTGAAGGAGGCAAGATTGCTTGAGACGTATAAGGAGATTGAAAGGAAAGAAAAGCAATGTGACAAACGGTATAAGGAAATTGAATTAGCTAAGGAGAGATTGGACATCGCTTTGCTTGCAACATTAAGAGCTGATAGGCCAATTAATGTTGGTGTAAAAGATGCATTGGGTATGAATGCTCCAGATTGTGTGGTAATGGATGGAAAGGCACTGCAGGTTTTCTTAGACGAGCACAGTAAAAAGGAGCATAAAGTTATGCGGGAGGTGGTGTTGAGCTTGCTTAGATTATGTTCTGAACCGGCAAAGCTTGTATTGGATGCTATGGAAGGGTTTTACCCTCAGCATGGAAACTTGGGTTTAGAGCTGGAGACTGTTAGGATGAGTTGTGTATTACTATTGGAGATATTGAGAAAAATCTCTCCAAATATCAGTTCACATTTAAAAGGGGAGGCAATGAAATTATCTTTTCATTGGATTAGCAAAATGAGAGTTGATTCCCACCATTCTATAGAGGTTGCAGGATTTTTGCTGCTTATCGCAGCTTATGGACTGGCCAATGCTTTTGATGTAGAGGAGCTTGTAAATTATGCAGAGAGTGTTGCTCACTGGAGAGGGATTCCTAATGTATGTAGAACATTGGGATTAATGGCAAAGATCCCAGGTAGGATTTTTTCCTTCTTTGAACTTAACCCAAATTTTCTTATTTGCTTGCTTGCTTTCATTTGTGGAGTTATATGCATTTTGTTCTTTAAGTCCTTTATTTGCCTTTATTGTGATACTTTATATAACTGGAAGTGATGCTTTCTGGGACATGATGGCTATAATGGGATAGGAGTTTGTGCTATGAATTGAAGCCCCTTAAGTCGAATGGAAGTTGGAACATGAATAATTAGAATATTTGAGGAGAGCCTGTGGTCTGCAATGGCAATAAATTTGGAAGCAAGGCAAGATTGTTGAACTGCAATATTAATCTTCAGCTTATATGTTTATATATACTTTAAAGAAAGTGACATTTCTATTTTTCTTTTCCCCTTGGCCACATCTTGGATTTTTTTTCTGGGTGTCCTCAGTTTTTTTGCCTGGAATCATCACTTTTCGAGAATTGAAAATCAAAATAAATCTGGACATTAGATTGAATCTCCATCATTTATCTTGATTGGCCTTGTTTAATATTTTACTTGAGATAATATCTTCCCTACCAGTGCTTGGGTTTCAGAAGTCAGTGAAATGAGCAGGCCTTGAAAATCATAGCTGGTATTTCACCATGCACAATAAGGATCTGATGGAATAATTTGTACTATAATATGTTAGACACATACCTTTGACAGAAAATATATGGATACAAGATGGAATCGTATTTTTGTTGTCCTGCATTAAGTGAAATGAAGTTGGATAGCACTAGTTTTGCTCAACTATAAAAATGAAACTTAGCGTGTCTTTGTTTTGCACAAAAACATTTTTCCGATTTTCTTCAATACTTCTTATAATCAGTGGTTTAGAATTGTCAAATGTGACCTTACTAAACTCAGGGGGTTCTGGCTGTTCTTTCTAAGCAAGTGCTGATGGGAAGCAAAGGTGGCAGCCAATGAGCAATTGCAGTATTGACCATGTTGGAAATATCAATGCTTAATGAGGAAAATAATATCTGTTCTTAAAAAGAGCAAACGTGTTTCTCATTTTCCTTTCATGTTTTCCATGGTTTGTGGACCACCAGTACCACCACCGATGAACAGTTACTATTGTTTCCTCCTGTCACAACTTAATGCATATATGCTACTCTTATTTGCGACCTCTTTAGATTACGATAACATTTGACAATTTTAGAGTTTCCATTCTATTTAATAAATAAAAAAGGGTCGGGAAAAGTGAAAAAAAACTTGCCCTTAGACATATTTCGCCTATCCTGGTTCTCATGACATGTTTTATTATTTTATGCTGTCCAAGCTTATTCATATTTTCTGTATGAATGTTTAAGTTGATGCCCTAAAGGAATCATAGTCATGTACATGTCAAGCAAAGGTTTTTATGGTCTTCATCGTATTTTTTGTAGGTTTGATCCGAAATCTTTTGAAAAAGAAGCAACATCTAGTGGCTATAGGATATATCTTAGAATTTAATCTCATTGATGAGTTTCCACCATGTTCTGTCTTGGATGATTACACAAAGATCTCAGAAAATGCTGCAAATGAAATTATTAGAAATGGAAATAATTCTTTTGAAGCACAGGTAATATTTGTATTTGACATCTTAGCTTATCCCTCATTAATTGTCTTAAGAAACAACCACATCTTATGTTATGACAATGTGCAAACAGATTCAAGCCACCAACAAAAGAATAGCTGCTTTGAAGAATGTCATCAGATGCATTGAATATCACAATATCCAATCGGGATGCTCCCCTGAAAATATTAAGCAAGTGATTGAGTCTTTGAAGAAGCAAAATGCATTACAAAAGAAAGATGCAGTACCTGTTGGCAGCAAGGTTCAGATGCAGAAATCTGCTGATACATGTCATGGACATGCAGATTCTGATATTGCTATGGCTTCTGCACTCGTACTTCCTTCCATTGATGCTACCCATACTGACGATGAGGCAACTGGTTCTGCAACAACTGGATCTCCCGTGCAACAAGATAGTAACAATTCGCATCCACAAGCAGCTGGATCATCTGAAGTTCCACTTGAGGCTGCTGATTGCGGTGCCAATTCTGCTGTCCATTCATTGGAAGTGCACTGCCAAGAGTCAATGGACTTAGACAACCATGATGGTATAGTATATTTATCCTCTCCCTAGAATGCAGTAGCAAAACAGTTTCATAGACACTTCTATTATTTTTTTTTTTCTTCCCCTTTTGTCTGCTGGTCTATGTGCATTTGGTTCAGCCTTTATTTCTATAAGTTGGATACGATTCTTGTATAATTAAAGTGACTAAGAAATAAACCATCTTTAATGGTGCAGGGTCTTCAATTGGGAGCCCTTCCTGTAAATGTAATGACTTACCTGTCGAGGGAAAAGGAAAACTCTTGAGAAAATTACTTTGCCAAGATGGGGCAAATGAGTCAGTGCTGGGTGAAATTTCATGTATGCTGAAGTCCTCAGCAGATCCAGCATACCTTGTTCTGGATGCGATGAAGAATTCTAGTTCTTCAAATTTGAAGAGGGACGAAGGCTTTGAGGTGGGAATTCCTGTAAAGAGTTGCATTTTATTACTGGAATATTTAAAGAGAATTCTGCCTGTCATTGAGCCTCAGTTGCTTGAAGAAGCAGGGCTCTATGCTAAGATGTGGGAAGCAAAGTTGAAACTGCAGAGAGATGATTACATGGAAGTTGTATGCTTTCTCCAATTTATCACTGTCTACAATCTATGCAGTACTTTTGATGCAGAGGAAATATGTGGACTCTTGGATCCGCTTTACTGGTGTCAGCAGGTTCCAGATACATGCCGACTGCTTGGAATTGGAGATATTTTTCCTGGTAAGTGTCCCCTTCTTTTCCACATCTACTTCCTTGTTGCTTATGGCATTTACCTCAGGATCTTACCGTCTAGACATGGCTGCATGTCTATTCTGCTGTTGCACCTCTATAATTGCTCAAGCTCATGTTTATATTGCATTTCCTCCCCTAGATCACTATATGCAAAAGCTCATTGAGGACAAGCATTGGCTCCAGGCTGTGAAGTATATCCATATGTTCAAGCTGGAGGACAAGTTTCCTCTGGTGCCTCTTCTCAAATATTATATGATGGATGCACAGAATAAGGCTGATGAATTATGTAAGGAGGAAAATAATTCACCTGCAGTCCAGGTATTTAACAGTCATCACTTTGAGGTCATATCCCTTTCTGGCACATGTCCTCTTCTACTTACTGATGTAAAAAATTCGTTCTATTATCTGCTTGCTCATAGGTTAGGGCCATAAGAGATAAGATAGAAGCTGCAAAGGTCATCATTGAATGTATTGATAGGTACAATCTTGATTCACAATATCCACGCGAGTCTCTTGAAGATGCTATTTGTCAGCTGAAGAAGCAGGAAATGGAAAGAAAACGGGAGCTTGATGACAACTCCAAAGTTGGACTAGTGACTAAATCGATGCAGACATCAGAGAACCAGGATGGTGAGGAAAAAAAATGTGTCCAATCTGCATCATCACTTGCCTCTTCATCGGTTGCTTCTTCGATTATCAGAGCCTCCAATCCTGCTAGTACCTCTCGTCCTGGCAATGCCTCTGTTTCTCGACCAGAAGTAAATAATAGCTGTAAGCGCCCAAGGACAGCTTCAACGATAGAGAATCTACCAAATGTTTGCACTGTTCCTACTGTCGGATTTCGTCCAGTGCAACAGCCACATGCTAATTGGCACTCAGGTAGATTTAATGGGTATCCACTGCGTCCGCACCAAGGTATGCCTCCAAGTCCAAGGCAACCCGGTTGGACGAATCTTCCTGGTATGCGTCCTCTTTATCCAGGCAATTTTAACTATATTCCCCGTGTGCCAATGCCATTTGTTGGACAACCCAATTGGCGTGATGTGGCCCGTCCTTTGCATGGTCATCCTACACAGATGCGGCATTGGTAGAAATACCCTTGAAGGCTCATCTGTCTTCTTTCTCTTTAGAGGTAAGAACCCAAATCCTAGGAAATTAATCTCTTAATTTCTTGGAGCGCAGCTTCCGTGGCTGCTGTGCCGTCATAATTATTCTGTGAACGCTACTTGCTATTTTTAGAATAGAGGTTAGAGAATCTACCAAATGCTCACTGTGCGTGTTATTAGCTGCGAATTTTTTTTAGTTGTAAATTTTGCTTAGCATGTTAGGGGATTAATGTATGTTTATTTGTGGAAAATGGAATGGGACGAGCTGAACCTAATTGCAGAGGAGGATCTTTTGGTAAGATAAAAGATAACACTATGTTTTGTAAATTTTAGGAGAGATAAAATGAGTAGAATATTAAAAGATGGAAAAGAAAGGAAAAGAAATATTATTTCTATTTTTGGTAAACTACATGGATCTTCACTGTAAAATTTCATAATTGCATTTATATTTTTTATTTTCAAAATTGAGTAGTTACATGCCTAAAATGGATGTGGAACTCATATTGCTTAAATAATATATATTTATTATGTGTATATATATATATTTACATTGGATTTATATATTATAATAAATATTATATATACATATATATTAATTGTGTGGACACCCCTTGTAAACTATCATAATGCCCTTATTCAAAATTGAGTACTTAATATCACTAAAATGAATGTGGAACTCACATTACTTAAATAATATATATATATATATATTATTTTTTTGTGTATATAATAATAGTATATATATTTAAATTACATTTATATGTTATAATTAATATTACTATAATACTACACATAATTTATAATGCACTCATAATTATAATACATAGTTTTGAAATCATTTATATTATCAATCTAAATATCGATCAATATATTTAGTATAACAAGAAAATACTTGCATGGATACTCCCCTGTAAACTTTCATGATTGTGTGAACATCTTTCATTTTTAAAATTGAGTACTTATACTTCTAAAATATCACACAATCATATCTTTCATTTTTAAAATTGAGTACTTATACTTCTAAAATAGATATGGATCCATATGGCTTAAATAATATATATATTTATAGATTTGTTATATATATACATTAATAATATATATTTACATTAGATTTATATATGATACTTAATATTACTATAACATTACTCGTAGTTTGTAATACACTCATAGCTATAATATATAGTTTTTATTTATAGGAGATTTTAGACATGAGTTTCTTAAGCTTACATTGATCTATTTAAGCTTTGGGTTGACTTGATTAAGTTCAAAACCGAAGTGATCTATTAGTGGTCGACTTGATTTGCTTAGTAATTGACCTACTTAAAAGATCTCCAAATAAGGACTTAATATTCCTAATGACTAGCTTGATAATAGGATAGTTATAATAGTCATAAGATAAGTAGATAAGGCTCTAAGATTCAATCAACAACTATGTCCCTACAATCTCGGAACATGCCGACTTATACAATCTCACTATACAAGTTCTGTAGACGAGCTAACGTGTTGAACCTGCTCTTAGATTTGTAGTAGTCTTTCTCTATAAATAGCCCAAGTGTCCTAACAATAGCTTACCTTAACTTCTTTGCGCATTAAGCCTTTTGTAAACTCTTTGAATTTTGTTACTTAATTCTTCACGACCAAATATTGATTTAAGTATCGGAGTAGTTAAGTCGGATAATGCTTCTCTGTCCCTCAATATTTTTTCTTTTGCTGGCCTATTACACTCTTGTGCAAAAGCCCAATCTTATTATTCTCTACAGATAAAAACTTACTAATAACATTTGACACCATCTATAGGCACCTAACTTATTTTGCTTCTTAAACCATTAAACTCTCTTTCTTTAGCGTGCTCCTCCTATTTTGTTTACCATTTTGAGAACTGTAAACGCAAATGACAAGTAATCCCCAATTAAGTCCATTACTAATTACTAAGCAACATTGACTAAAGCAACTTGAGAAGATACTCAAAATGATCTTGCTAAAGACATTGAAATGGAGGCTTAAAATAGAGGAACTGAAAGCTAGGTTGGATGAGGTGGAAAGGCCAGCAAGGTGCCTTCCCTCATCAATGCCTCAAATGCTCGAGGTAACCAAAATTGTCACCCTTAGTAGGAGGGAAATAGGACACCTCGACCACACCTTATGGTGTAAAATTATCAAGCATAGTATGTGGCCACCTACGATCATGCCCTTACTAGCATTAAGCAAGTAGTTGAATTTTACGGGGGTACGACTCACTCTACAACGCGCGAAAGCCATCCATCCAATAATGCCAATTATAATAAGCTCCATGAGATGGTAAAGAAGCTCTTTGAGAAGTAGAAAAGCAAAGCTATTGAAGGTGCTAGTCAAGTTGTTAACAATAAAACCCTCTTCACTAAGAATGTTATGGATGAGGTCCTTCCTCTAAACTCTAAGCTTCCAACCCTAAACCAATATGATGGAATAGGTGATGTAGATGACCACTTGCTCTACTTTCATACCCTCATGAACCTTTGTAGCAATGGTGACACCATCATATATAAGGCTTTTTCAAGTACTCTGAGGAAGGCCACTCGAACATGGTTCTACTATCTATTCAAGAATTCTTTCTCATCATTCAATGAGCTTGCTTGTTGTTTCAACTTATACCTATCTAAGGACACATCATCCTTATACTTGTTTTAGTAGAAGGAAAGGGAAATCCTTTGTGAATTTGTGACACGATTTAACAATGCTGTTGTTGAGATCCTTCGATTAAATGAGGAAGTCGTTGTCCATGTTGTGTATCTTAGCATAAGGTTGCTTAGAGATTTCTTCTACTCTGTCTACAAGAGCAAACCTAAGACCCTGCCAAGTTTTGATAAAGGCTTAAAAGTATATAGATTAAGAGGACAACATTCACGTCAAGTGGAAGGCATACTTGGAGAGGTTAGGTAGAAAGAAGGATAATAATAAGGGATTTGTTAAGGACCGCCTTAGTAGTAAAACGCCTAGTTGCCTTAATGGGGAAAACCCTAAAGATAGGAAGTGTTTGCCATCCATTCCGGTGTATTCACAGCTAGGTTTACGTGGGGATTTGTGGTAGGGAATGCTTTAGAAACTTGCTAAAATGAGGGGTAACTTCAACTGTAAAAATTTAGATTAATAGTGCCAATTTCGCGAAGACTACAATCATAATACAGATGAATGCTTTCAACTGAAGAATGTTATGGAGTACGCCATTCAGAGAGGCTACTTCAGGGAATACATCTCCAACACTAACATCATGGCGAGAGGGCTCCTTTAAGACAATGGACTAAGGACATTATAGAAAAAGACAATAATGACCGTCGTAATAACTGACCTCCTAATGTTGTCATCAACATCATAGTTAAGAGACCTCACTGAGGGAGCTCGTCGAGCTCTAACAGTTCGACTAATGCCCTATTTGAATTTATGTTAGTGAGGGAGAAGAGGCAGAGGTCAGATACATATTATACCACTTTCACTAAATAGTGCTCTTGTCATTTTTTAGATGATATTGTTTTTGCATTCAATTACTCCATTTTGTTATGGAGTATAAGGTGTAAAAAAATTATGAGTGATGTCTTTTTCTTAACAGAAATAATAAAATCTGAATTTTCAAATTTCTTTTTATGATTAGTCTGTAGACTAATAATGAAGAGGTCTTTTTCGTTTTGAACTCTTTTGAAAAATATTTTGAAACTTTTAAATACATCACTTTTATAATGTAAGAATAAAATCTAAATAAATTTTGAGAAGTCATCTACTATGACAAGTCCATACTTATTTCTTCAAAGACTTAGAGTGCAAGTTGAATCAAATAAATGTAGATGCAATAACTTTAAGGTCTTTAAGTGGATATAACCTTTTTTACTCTTGTGTGATGATAAATTCATCTTATTTTTAAGATAAACAGCATAACAAATATTTTCATGAGCATACAATTTTGGTAATTCTTGAATTAAGTTATTTTTAGATAATTTCTCAAGTTGTTGAAAATTTACATGCCCTAATATTTTATGCTAAAGTATAGTATTATCATTGACAGATATAAAGCAACTTTCAGATGACACTTTAGATGGTTTAATTAAGTAAATATTATTCTTTTTTAATCTTTCAAACAACTTTAATCTATCCTTGCTAAAATCAATGCACTTGTCATGTTCAAATGTTATTTTATACCCTTTCTCACACAATTGAAAATATATTATTGGTTAAATGTCTAAAACATAATTTGTTAACCATAAATTAATTGTGTGAGGTGCTAAACTAATTGTATCTACTATAATTATTTTATTTTTACTATTGTCACCAAATTTTACATATCCATCTTCCTTCCATTCTAAGTTTATCGATAACGAAGCATCACTTGTTATGTGTCTTGAGTATTCATTATTAAGATGTCATGTTCTTTTTAACTTAGCTCCGTATTCATATATACATCACAGCATAATCAAGTCTGTTTGTTAATTTAGCGAAGCTTGGATTCTTGAAAATTCAAACTCGACTTTTGAATTGAACCTTAATTATTGTTGAGCTTGTATTTTTTGTAAAAATAATATTTCTCTATGTATCCTAGTTTATTGTGTAAAAAACAAGCAAAAAGTCTTTGCTCAATATACCTGTTATTTATTATTTTCCTTTGACTTGAATTCTTTTTGTCATACCCTTTGTTTAAGCTTTTATTGCACCTTTTGGAAGGATACTTATCATTGTTTTAAGAGTAATATTTGTTATACTTTTTGATAGGTTCAACTGTTTTGCCTTTGTCATTTTCTTTGGTTATTTCTTGATTTTCACCTTTAGATTTAACAAATACTATTTCTCTCTTCATTTTAGATGTTTCTCCAAATTCAAAATCATGTCTAGATTTTGAATTATTTATTCTTCGACTAGAAATAAGTATTTCTAATTTCCTATCACTCATTAAATTTTTGAAAAGTATTTTGATTGACTTAGATAAATCTTCCACTTGATTTTTAAAAATTTTTAATTTCTTCTTTCAAAATAAGGTTCTCATTAAGTAAAGCTTCACGAGCAACATGCATTCTTTTGAAATCATTTTTTAAGAAATCATTTTCATCTGCTAACAATTGATTTGTTCGATTGAAAGCTTGCTTTTCATTTTCATTTTTTAATGTCTTTACATCTAGTTCAAGCTCAAGAATCTTGTCATTTAACTAAAAAAAAGCTTTAAGCAACTTGTTGATTACTGCACATATATCATTAGGTACCTCAATGTTAAAATCAAAGTTGATTTCAGAATCTATCTTAGATTATATTCTTATGAACTTTTTGACTCAGTTTCTGAATCTTCCAAATCACTCCATGTATCCATTAGACACTTCCATTTCTTCGTAAATTTTTCCATCTTTTTTATTAACACTTAACATTTGTACTTGATATGTCATGGCTTTTTACATTCATAACATACAATTCTCTTTTTGAACTTTTTTTTCTTCTTTTCCTTGATTGCCTTACTTACATTATTAGATCGGTTTTTATTATGAGAAAATCTTTTAATAAAAATTTTCTTAACTTTCTTATTTAGCCATTTGTTGAGTTTTCTAGCTAGAAGTGTCACATTCTCGTCTTATTCTTTAGATGAGTCTTCTTCTTTAGAATCAACGATTGTTTCTCTAGTCTTGAAAGTTATGACCTTCTTCTTTATATTTTCTAAAGTATTCTCAGATTTAAGAAAATCAGTTTCATATACTATAAGTTTGCTATGCAATTAACTTAAAGTAGTCTCTTCAAACCACAAGGTTTTTCTATGGTAGTTTTCTTTGTATTTCAGATTTTAGAAAAGATCCTTAGTATCTTGCATACTATATTTGCACCACTAATTGTTTTGCTAAAAGAAGATGATTTATTAATTATAACAATGAATTTACTAAAGGAGTTGTTAATTTCTTCACTAGAAAGAATTCGAAAGGTTTCATATTGTTGAATTAGTGAGTTGATTCTCGTGTCCTTAATTGTCTCTATGCTTTCATAAATTTACATTAAAGTATCCAAAATATTTTTAGTTGTAGTATAAGAAGCAATTAGATAGAATTTTGATTGTATAATAGTACTCAAAAGTAAATTATTAGCCTTTGAATTAAGTTTAGCTTTAGTGATATCCTAATTTGATATAATAATAGTTGGAACTTTGATGCTTGATAGTTTAATACCTTTACATAAGTTTTCATTCTGAATTTCCAATAAAGAAAATTAGTTCCATAAAAAAATAGTGTCTTATTAGGCAGAACTATTAAACTACCATTTGATTCATTCATGATTTTAAACTTTAAATGCTATTAGAGCGAGACCAATACCAATTATTAGTCTCACATAACATATCAAGAGAGGGAGGGTGAATTGATAGATATCTTTAAAAATTTTATAACTTTTTTATGTGAATCTAAATTATCCTTTTTAATAACTTAATTTAGTAAATAGTGGTACTTTAATAATTCAACATACAAATAACACAATTAAATAATGCAAATTAGAAGAGATAGACAGGAAAATATCAAGGTCAGGATTTTAAAATGTTTCGGCCCTTTGCCAACTGTTTTCTTCCAACTTTACTGTTGAGGACTCGGTTTACTTCATTAATGTCGTTTCACTTGATCCACTACATCAAAATAAATTATGAGAAGTTTATAAGCATTTGCCACTCTTAGCTTTCATAACTCTTTACTTTACCTATTTAGACTTTCTACAATCTAGGCTAATTACAAATCTATAGAGTACAATCAAACTTCTCTCAAACAATATTAAAAAATGTTTACAAAACAAAATTGAGAACAATAATATAAATCTTAAATAGTTTAGTATAGAAATAGAAATCAAGATTGATGAATAGTTGGTTTTAGTTCAACTCTCTAAAGAAATCTTTAAGAAGTATTATGTGCTATTTCAGATGATAGAAAATTATCACAATTAGAATGTAATGTATGTATTTTTTTCCTTCTCAGAATCGTATTAAATATTTTGAAGTATCTCTTATTTTATATTGGAGTCGTCCAATGGCTGGATTGTTGAAGATTATCTCTACTTTAGGTTTATCCAATTCCAACATTTAAAAGATAATAGATATTTTAAAGAAAATCTTGAAGTTTGAATTTTAAATTGATTTTATCTCTGTTGGATCTCTTTTATTGGATATATTTTGAACATCAATGTAAACCCTAAAACCAAGCCAAGTAACCATAGGTTTGAGCTTAAAACCCAAGGTTTAGGGCAATCGGCTAAAGGATCCGATCAAACCCAAATTATAAACTATTTAGCAAAATACCAGTAAAAATGACCCTGTAAACTTAAATTTAAGAAAGTAAGTAGTAAAATAGGAGACTATAAAATTTTCAAATTTTAAGCATAATAACTGCTAATTACCGAAAAAGCAAAAAGTGTAATATAATAACTAATAAATTAGTAGAGATAGATTATATGTATACTAAAAATTTTAGAATGACCAAAATAATATTTAGGAATGTTCACGTGTACCCTACATGTATTTACGTGTAGATAAAAATACGCGTAATTGCTAAAATAGGCAAAAAACTAAGTAAATAATTAAAGAAAAATACAAAATAATTATAAAAAAATCAGAAAAAAATCAGGATAAGATAACTGCAACAAGGTCAGGTCGTGGACTGAAAAGAAAAAAATTAACCAATAAGAATTTGACAAACTAAAAGCCTAAAATCAAGGAAATGGGGCAAAATCCCATCAAATTAATGCACATTAATTACTACATTTATCTATAAATAAGGAAAAAATTATCAGAAGTCATTTGGCTAGTTTGTGATCTAAGAAAAATCGAAACACAACAAAAATCGAGAGAAATTCCAGAAAAAAAAAAAGAAAACTGTGCAGATTAGCAAGGTGAATTAGAACCACCACCACCACCACCTGGGACCGAACCACCACCACCACCACCCTTCACTAGGACCAGCGTCTGGACCGGCCGACAGCCTTGGATCGGGTTTGGACGGCCAGAAATCTTTGAACCAGTTACTCATTTATTCATCCCGATTTTTGTATAATTTTGTAAAATTAGTTATTTTGCCCAGAAAATTATGAAACTTGTTATTTTGAGGTTTTATTATATGTAGATTTAGGGAAAAATATTGATTTAGTTTAATTATGTCTGGAAATATAGGGTTCTTAAGAAATTATTCAAAACTGAGCATGATTAAACCGGAAATTAAATAGGCTTAGGGATGTAGTTTGGGGCTCAAAATTTTTCTGTAGGATTCTCATATGATGTATAACAGTGCTATGAAGCCATTTTTTTTAAATTAATTTTCGAAAATTTTAAGTTAATTTTTAGCCCTAAAATGATGGTAAAATTGGGTGATTTAGGATTAATTAGGTGATTAGGATGTTAATTACTGATTTGGATCTTGATTAGATGATTAAGGAAGTTAATTTCTGCAGTGGAACTCTAATCCTAGCTTTTAGGTACTAATTATGGTTAATTAGAGAAATTAGGTAAAGAATATAAGAAATTAGGAATATGTGAAAATATAAATTACTAAATCTAAAAAAATAAAGCTATTTAGTTAATATTATAATTGAAAACAGAAAAATAATAAATCTGAAATAATATTTAATTTTAAGTAAATATCTCAAAATGTAAAATTTTTACACATCGGGAATAAATCCGATACCTCAATTAGGGTTAGCGTGTACCGGATAGTTAGAATACTAAAATTTCGACCCAATAGAATATTTGAATACCCGAACATAAGGTGATTAATGTTACATTGGGATTTGAGCCTAATCACGACTTAGGAATAAAAACTAGAATTTAGTTTAGGAACCGAACCCCGAAATAGAATACAACGAATTATTAATACGTTGTAGGTATACATGAGGAAAATGAGTTACATTATAAATTAGAATAAGAATCTATAAAATACGAGTACTAAAAGAACCTATTTGTATTATAGGACACCCAGAAACAAATCAACTCGCAACTAGAGGATCGAGCGATTGAGCAAATTCAAGTAAGTTGGGTTATTACTTATTGTAATAGAGTACTAGTTTTGTAGTGCTCGGAGACTTAGGCATGTATATGCTTGTGATTGTAAGTAGTTTGCGCATGTGTTTGATATATCTGAATTCATGCTGGAATTTGTGCTGTGACTGATTTAATTGGTATGAACTTATTTGAAAACCTTAACCGGAATTTAATCTTAGTCGACCGTAATAACCGAAAACGTCATGCATTGCAACCCGTTAGGGGATCAGAGGACTCTCCAACCAAATACCGACCCCTTCGAAAGGGATAGCGCAGGATTGCAAAATGGTCCCTTCTTCATCCTCAGTCGAACTAAGTGACAGGAGAGGAGGTCGCGGCGGGGGTGAAGTCAATGGTTCGAAGGTAGTCGCGGGAGGAGCGAGGTCTCCATTGCACAAGCTTGGGTTTGGTTGTGAGCTGTTGCATAACATGGAACTCCTTAACCCGGATCGGAGCGGGTGAAATTTCTCTGATTTCACAACGGACCGGACTACGTTGTGCGATGACACTTGATTGTTACATTGCATAAAAATAATTGTTTGTTAACCTTGTTTGTGCTTGTATGCATTCGTGAGTCTCCAATTCAACTTACTGAGCTGTAGTTGCTCATACCCTTATAGATCTTTTTGCAGGTTCTGATTTGTAATCTCTTCAAGTACTATGCCGCCCTACAATTATCCAGAGGTTAGTCTTTTGAAGCCAGGGGTGTGAGAATCAAGTTATTTAGCATAATGTGTAACTAGACTGACCTTGTAGTTAAAGGTTGAAGACTGTTAGTTATTCTGTAAATTAGTAGACTGTGGAGATAGTTGTGAATTTTCCTGGGAAGCTCTGTGGACTTATTTATATGAATATCTATGTTTAATAGTAATTTGAGTTACTTATCATATTTGTAGTATAATCATTAATCGAACTGTTTACTTCAAAGCAAGTAGTCGTCGACGCCTTGTGTAGATTATCTCTATGGTAGGAACTGTGAGGCTAGTTTCTATCATAGAATGGTTTACACGGCGGGACTGTTGCGACTTCGCGATTTCGGGGCGTAACAATCAACTCTTGATAATCTTAAGTTTTGAAATGGAAATTCCATAATATTTGAAATCATCCTTATCTTTATCCACACTTAGGTATTTTCTTTAACTAAATCTAAAAATTAATTTGCTTAGTAATAATCCCTATGAATCTTAATTTCAATTTAAGTAAAATGAGATTAAGTATATTTTTCTAATACACTTAATTTCATGGAGTTAAGTCTTGTTTACTTTAAATATGAGATTTTGTTGTTTTTTTGGAGTTACTTTTCCAAACCAACTATCTAAATAATCTTTTGAGGATATCTCAGTTTACTTATCTTCAAAATCTTTGTATAATTTTCTAAAGTGCTATGTTGATTCTTCATATATAAGCTTTTAAACAATTCTCTAAAGATTTTTTAGACTTATTTCTTTTTCAAGTGATTAAGACTTTTTGAATAAGTTTGCAAATGAAACTTAATTTACAATTTTATGCATTCTAAGGAACTGTTTGAATATTTGCACACTTATTAGTATCATCACAATTCATGAAGATATCTAACTGAAGAAAGGGAGCATGTGCCGGTATACTGCATTAGTCACATTTTCCAATGGCTTGAGGTCAGGTTTTCTAAAATCGAGAAGCTCACCTTAGTTATAGTGATCTCAATATGGCGCTTCAATCACACTTTCAAGTGTACCAAATCATTGTGTTGATCGATCAACATTTATGTATAATGCTTCAAAAGCCTGATGCATCTGGGTAAATGGTAAAGTACATGCTCGAGCTTAACGCATACGAAATTCTATATTATCTATGAATGGCTTACAAAGTGCTAGTTCTAAATGACTTCATTATGGAATAAACTAAAAAGGAGGAAGCATCGTTAAGGTATGACAAGTTCATATACTCTCTACTTCGATGGCTTATCTACCTCTAAGGGAAGAGGTACGAGGTTAGTGCTTACAAGGCCACACAAGGCGACAGTTTATTATGTCCTCAAGTTCGAATTCAATACAAGCAATAACGAATATGAGTATGAAGCTTTAATTGTTGGACTCAAGATGGCTAAAGAAATTGGCACCAAACACTTAGAAGTCTTTTCCGACTCTATACTCTTCGTCTAATAAGCCTAGATTGAATATGAAGCTAAAGATGACTCCATAGCAAGGTACTCTGACAAAGTAAACAATCTTTTGATTGAGTTTCCTTCATAGAACATCAAAAATATTTCCTCAATCAAAAACTCAATGGTCAACACTAGTTGGCCAGACTTGCCTCAATAGGGATACAAAGTTCGAGATAAATGATAGGAAAATGTGTATTGAGTACTTGCTAAAGAAGAGTATAAGCCTAGACAAAGTTGAGGTCCTAAAGCTTAATGTAGTGACAACTAAGTCAAGCTGCATGGACACCATTAAGGAATAATTAGAGCAGGGCACCTTACTAGCTAACAAAAAGAAGGCTAAGAAGCTGAGATATCACACTGCCAACTATACCTAAGTTGATGGCATCCTTTATTGAAGAGAGGTTAGCCTTCCTCTCCAGTAATGGATTCATCTTGAGGAAGGGCTACACGTCACGAAGGAGTTGCATACTAGTGTATGCAATAATCACATTCAATCTCAGGACATTTTACATCCAAGCTCTTTAGCTCGAATATTATTAGTCAATAATAAGATAAAATGCAAAGGTAGTAGCCCAAAAGTGCCCAAAGTACCAAAAACATGCACCTAACTCAAACCTTTAACAAGTGTAGCTTTTCACCCAATGGAGCATTGACATTATGGGCACTTTCCCAAAAGCATCCGATGGACAAAAGTTCATAATTGTAGCAGTTGAATACTTCATAAAGTAAGTTGAGGCTAAGCCCATCACTAAGATTATAAAAAGGAGTGTGGATTCATTTGTTCGTAACAGCATCCTCTCCATATTTAGAATACCTTACGCCCTTATAATGGACAAAGGGCGTTAGATTGACAACTAAAGTTTAGGGAGTTTTACACCAAACACTACGTCAATCCTTTTTTCACTTCGGTCATAGATCCCTAATCTAATGGCCACGTCAAGACAACTAATAAGATCATCCGTGACAACATTTACGAAAATGTTAGATCGAGTTCAAGGAAGATAGGTAAACGAACCTCCAAACATCTTATGCGGATATAAGACCACTTATCATACATCGATTAGTGAGTCTCCATTCCACCTAGCCTTTAGTTCAAAAGTCGTCATGCCTGTAGAATTGGAACTTCTTAACTTCAAAACCCAATCCTTTAATGCGCTTGTGAACAAGTCCATCCTATAGGCCAGCGTAAATACAAAGAGATATGAGACCTTACTACAGCTCGTGTGGTTGCCTATCAATACAGGACATCTAAGTACTACGACAAGAAGGTTTGACATAAAGAATTTAAAATTGGAGATCTAGTCTATAGAAGACTAAAAGCTATAGGTTTATGTGAAGGATAAGGGAAATTGGCCCCTAATTGGAAAGACTTGGTTGGGGTAAGGGAGAACTTAGGAAATGGTGCATACTTAGCTTATATTTTGATTAGTTGTAATTTTAATCAGTATATTTACCCAGTGTTATTAATAATAAAAGTTCATTCTCCAAGCATTTTGTGTTAATCTTTTATTTAAGTGTTCTCTTTATCACGATCCCTTTTGTCCAAACCTACGACGGGTGAGCAAGCATATGAAAGTCAAGTTCTTAAGAGGACTCTTGACTATTGCGCCTCTTTAGGCTTAGGCGGGCTAGAACATCACCGACTTAACCCCATCAGATAACCTTGTTAAAATAGCATGTCCCCTCGTACAACTAAGGAACTCTTACTATGCCTATTTAAACACCACTAACCTAACCCTGAAGATGACTTGGGCCATATACAGTCGAATAATCTTGTTGTAAGGTGACCTTAACTCCTCAACAAAGTAATATGAGCCACAATTGACTCTAAAAAAAAATACACTAAGCATCAAAAGCATAATAACAAGGAGAACAAAAGGAAGGAAGGTAAACCTTTCATTATATTCAAAAGAAGTACACAAGGTGAAACCAACATATTAGCTTAAATGATTAATCTATGGTCACCAACTGGGAAGTTGCTTCAAAAGAGGGGGGAAGTTGCTTCAAAAGAGGGGGAGAGGAGGATTAGTTCCATTCTAATTACTGGTTGGAGTAAGCAGCACATGTGATCCCTAACCCTCGGTTAGGTGTTGGGGAGACTATTGAGAATAAGGTGGAAGAGCCTGCCTTAAGGCCTTTATCGCTGATGGATTAGAAGCTAGAAGCCGGAGCCACAGCCTTAGTAGGTTTTGTGGCCCTTCTTTCTTCAACATAGGTAGGCCCATCAAGGAAGTCTAAAAAGTTCGGATCCAAACCTTGATAGGCCTTTGCCACCTTATTCTTGATCTCTTTGCTTGTCTCCACTACTATGTATTCGCACTCGTTGACTTACTCCTTACTTGAGAAGAAATCTTCATGAGATTTTTTCCTAAGCTTCTCCTTTGCTGTGGGTTGGATGATGTCCTTAGTCTTTAGGCTCATAATGCATTCATTTGCATCATTCACCTTCATCTCAAGGTCTCTATCCTTCCTCTCTAACTCTCTTTTTTACTTGGCTAAGCTCATGAAGAGATCTTCGGCAAAAGTATGCTGTTGCTCCTTCAAGCCCAGCTTGGCCTTCACCTTCTTATCGTTGAGCTGTTTATAGCTAGAGTAGAACTTGGCCAGGCTTTCCTTTCCTTATCAAGCTCCTTCTGCAGTTCGACCCTTACCTTTTGCTCGACCTCCTAGTGTTTCTAAAGCTTGGCGTTCTTGATGGTTGCCTTCCTATAAGCTTCCCCTTCTTCCCTCTGAACTTTCTCCAGCTCAGCTTTCATCTCGTTAGCTTATTCTAAGAAAATTTTGTACTTGTTAGATTTACGCATATACTTAAATTCCGCATCTCTACGACAAGCCTTCTCAACCTTAAGGTTTGTCTTTAGACCCTTTACCTTCTATTTACTAGTGTCGACGTGCTTGAACCATTTCGACATTAACCCATTATACTATAAGCATAACAAAGATGTCAGTCGATACAACTACATAAGCAAAGCTACACTTAACAAGCCTTAGAGTACATTACTTACCTTGCGAGCCAAAGGGCATAAATGACCCACCAACTTCGGCGTGTTGAGAAACCTCTCAAAAGTTTTCTCTAGGGTAATCCAATTTGTAGGAGTATAGGAATCCAATAAGGCTTGGTGATTGAGATCTCTATGAGAAAGAGTTACATCCTTAGCACAGACGTTCCACATAGGCTTTAGCAGTTTGCCATATTGGCTCCTAGTGGCCATCTCACTTTCCTTAAGAAGGGGAATTTATGAGAAGTACAAGTAGCTTGAAACTTCTTTAGACACTCCCCCAACTGGAGGCACTAATCCAACTGCACTAATCCGACTTGTCTTGAATGGCATCACCCATGTAGTCAGCCAGCCTATAGGGGGTACACCTTGGGGAGGTTACAAACCCTTATTTTATGGACTTCATACTTTTCGAGGCTTCCAACAGGATAAAAACTCGTCTTATGCTTTCTTTGATGACTCCTTCCTTGCTTGGGGCTCCATAACTGCTTTGCATTTCAAGTCAGTTCGACCTTCACCAGCAGTAAGTGAGACGGCTTCAGGAGTGGGAGAAGCAATAGACGAGCAAGGAGTAGCAAAAGAGGAACTAACTTGCACCTCCTGTAGCTCGGTATGTAGAGGCACAATTGTGGTCTCTAACAGGGTAGACATCGTCGACTTGGCTATGGGTGTAGTCAGGGGGACGATATCCAGAATTGTTGTCTCCCCCAAATTGGCCCCAATAGTGAACTTCTGCTTAGCGACCTGGACTTTATGTGATGCTTCCTGATGTTGGGGCTTCACCTTGGTCTCCTTCCTCTTCAAGAGGTCAACTTCACTTGATTAGGAAGCTTTTTACCTGCAACAAAAGAAAATGTGAATTAACATAATGGCAAACAACTAAAGAACTTACAAATTACGCCGTATCTAGTACAGGCAAAGTAGAATCTTTATTCCCTAGCAACGATGATTGGGGAGCGATTTCCAACAAGCTTACACCAGTACAACGGGAGAACCAGACACGTCAAATCTTGAGCCCATACCTCCCAACCACTTTTTTATCATGGCCTTCGTTATACTTTGGAAAAACCTGGAGAAGTACTTCTCTTCTGTATCTTTCGAATTGATTGGCTCTCCATGCTACAAGGCCATAAAGGCTTTGATCTCCATCATAGCCTCGGTGTTACTCGCATTAAGCTTCTTGATGGCGTCAATTAGTGGGGTCTAATGGGTTTAGAAGTTGACCTCCCTCGACAACTCCACAGCTATGAACTCGTTCTTCCTGAACTTATGGAAGAATGTAGACCACAAAACAACCTTTTTAGGAGATTTTGGAGATACACCCACTCGTCCCTGTTCTTTTATAAATAGAAGTACTTGAATAGTTGCAGAATCGCCCACACTCTTTTAAGTACTTGCATAGGGCCTGAAATGACCTTAAAATTCTCCATCCATTAGGAGGGATATGAGCAAGACAAACCCCGTAATAATCGAAGAGCTCCTTCTTGAACTTAGTAAAAGCCAAGCATATCCTAAACTTAAAGCACTTTTCATAAACAGCGAAGCACCTGCTGAAGAGAAGAGTAATACTTTCATTAGCAATTAGCAGTCGAAGTTCCATTCCATTCGAACTCCCCACAATTTTTTTTTTAAACAATAGTTTACATTGGACAGTTTATGGTTGCTGACACGTCCGTTCGACCCCAAACCAATCTCTAGACCCTTAAATAAATTAATTGCCGCTTCTTCGTCTAGCCTATCAAGGAAATATACATCACGAGGAATGGCATCAATAAGCGCCACCCTGTCGATCTCCACCTCCACATCCCTCATAACCTCATCTTCCGTATATGCTAATGCTAAAGAAGACTCGCCTACCATCATTGTAGAGGGAATAGGCTCCCCACCCGCTTCCAACTCGGAGGATGTAAGATCCCGATCAGTCAAACCTGTGTTGCCAGAGTATGACATAATCACATTGATGAGAGTAACTAAGTAAGGAAAGCAGAAGAAAGAGAGATTTCGAAGAACAAAGGTAACTTGCGAGGAAGATGAAGAGCACAAGGTGTGTAGAGCGTGCAAATTTCTAGCCTAAACGATATTTATAGGCCTCACGCATTAGAAAAACTAGTCGACGGTTATCGGGATCTGAAGTGGTATAATTACTTTATGCCTTGGAGATCTTTCCCAATGGTTACGGTTTAAATTAAAAATATTGCAATCTGTGTGACAAAAAAGCTTTAACTACGCATGTAACTACACGGACACGATAGCTGTCAAATCGCATTTATTATACTTAGAGAATGCGTGCCAAGTCCAGAACTCGAAAGGTTTGGCTTCCTCAACAAGCCTCACCGATGACTCAACCTCCTTATCCTGTCACGGTATCTTGCCCACTAAATAACTCAAATAAGTATGTTTGCCCAACCTGAGAGACTTAAAATTTATTTTTTCCTAAGGACCTAACCTTGGCCAAAGCAGACAGGTGCACCAACAATAGACAACTCAATAGCTTGGCATCCTAACATGCTTAATGAGTTCGATACCTTGCCTTACCTATTTAGTTAGATACACGACCTCACTCAACAAGTGCCTTGGAACAAGTAGAATGTAAATAGCTCAATTAGCCCAGGTGGACAACCTAGGATGGATTTTGGGCCAAACAAGATAGCCTTCTCACCAACAATCATTATGACGACTTCTTGCCAAATCAATCTAGCCAACACGGCTCATATCCTTGGCTATTCTTCTAATGGGATATGAAGCTTTGAAACACAAGATCAACTCAACTTTGTACCTATGGGACCCATCCAACTACATACTCTCCTAGTCACCTTGATAGTAATGAGATTGCGAGGGGCAAGTCTTAATAGGAGATTTTGGTTACGAGTTTCTTAGGTTCATACTGATCTATTTTAGTCTTAAGTTGAACTGATTAAACCCAAAATTGAAGTAATCCACCAGCACACGACTTGATCTATTTTGTGACTGATCTACTTAAAGGATCTCTAGACAAAGACTTGACATCTCCTAATGATCAACCTAACAACTGAATGGCCATAATGGTCACAAAAACAAGTGAATAAAGCTCCAAGACCCGGTTAACAACCATATCTTTGTAATCTCAAAATACATTAGGTTGCATGATCTCATTATGTGAGATAATTAGAAATAATTACGTGAACACTTTCTTATAAACTTTCATCGTTACGTGAACACTTCCTATTTTTGAAATTAAGCACTTATACTCCTAAAATGGATGTGGAACCTACATTGCTTTAATAATAATATATATATATTCATTATGCATACATATTAATAATATATATTTACATTAGATTTATATATTATAATTAGTATTACTATTATACTACTTGTAATTTATAATCCACTTATAATATATAATTTTGAAATTATTTATATAAATATTTACAAATATATCAATCTAAATATCAATTGATATATTTAGTATAATTAGAAAATGAAAACAAAAAACATGTTGTACTAGCTAATGACATAAGCATCATACATGTATTCAGAAGTAAATATAAATAAATATATGCAAAATTTTAAATTTTAATATTTATGTGATTGATTTGTTTTTAGTCAACTATTTGTTAGGCAAGTACATCATTTTTTTTTTTGTAATGTATTTTAAACTACATCAAAAATTTGATATTTGATGAGAAATTGGTAAATTTTTTATTGATTAACAATTTTATAATACAATATTTTTATCCCATCCTTATCTTCATTTTATATTTCAAAATGAAATTAACATTAACAAACAAACTACCTCTCAAAGAGAAAAAGAAAGAAAGACAACTTCAATCTTCATTTAAAAAATTTTAGTTAGGGATTATAATGGTAAAGTGCTATGAGGGAGAAGAGTGTACTGATGGGTCACCACTTTCTATTGCGAATCGCCTTCTCCCTGGAGTCCTCGTTTCTCTAGCAATTTCTGCTGATTTAGGTTTCATTCTATCTTGTTTGCTCATAGTTTGAGAAAGGGGGGTTTTAGAATGTCAGGGGCTAGTAAATTGATAGGGTTTTTTATTTTTATTTTTTTTTATTACGTCATTCTTTATCTTTTCATGCTTAATTTACCTGGACGTCTGCATAGATTACTATCATGTTAAAACAATGTGATATAAAATGTGGTGTATGGCTGTTAAAATCATAATTTCACTATTATTTTTAATATATAAAATAGTATAAAATTAATAAAATTATAAGTTTGTAAAATCATTTATTAAAATTTATAATTTTACTAATTTCTAGATCTGCTCCATGTTGGATACCATTTTGAATATTTGTATCATTTAAGAAAGACTAAACTGATGTTAGGTTTGAAATTGTATCTCGAAAGGAGCGAGTTAAGTGAATTAGAAAATATGAGGAACGGAAGAATGATTGACTAGTCGTACCCAACAAATATAGATGAGAGCTAAAAAAAAACAAAAAGGAAACATAGTTTGTAATACTTATTTAGCCATTAATATTTTTCATATATTTTATGATAATATCTTGTGTTTCATTTATAAAACGGTATAGAAACTAGTGACACATCAAAATAATCATAATCATCTTTCCTGTCTCTCATTAATTCTTGGCACCTATGACCAGCTTGATGCCCATCACCTCTTTTGACAACATGGGATTTATGGGACGACATGGTAACGGTGAATGTAATAAAATTTATAGAACAATATGAAAAATATTTTGGTGTGTGAAAAATATCAACGATACCAATGTCGCAACTTCTGCATTTTGTTTTTTTATGTTAAATTATAACTTATTTCATGTTAGTTACATAGTGAAATCGTAAAGGTAATGGTAATACTTTATTTTACTTCAAACGATGCAATAATTTGTACTAGAAGCATTGCTTCTATAGTCCTGTGCATCGCGTACGTACGTGTAATCCAATAAATTGATATATTTGTTCTTCTTTCATATAAATCTTTACAGTTATATTTGTTATCTATAAAACAGTCCAATAAAGTAATAATATGGAAATACATTTATCGATCTAAATCAAGAATTTGAACATTCCTCTTCAGCAAGCAATTCAGTTTGAGTAATTAAAAGAAAAAAAAGAGAGAAAATTGGTTCATATGATTCATAGGTATTTGTAAAGAAAATATATATATATATATATATATATAATTTAGATATAAAAGTAATGAAACATTAGAAAATGAAAAAGAAAAAATGGAAAACGAAAAAAGAAAAATTGCATTACAACAGAACTGGCCTGTTATGGTCGGTGCTGATTCTTTTATTTTCAAGCCCGAGACCTACCCAGTTAGGCTGAGGTCCAGCGAGGGTTTGAATCATGACCTAATTTACTACAAATAATCTTTCTTAAACTTTAATAAATAGGAGATATAAATGACACTTTTTTTTTAAGTTAAAAAAACATGATAAGTTTAAAGCTTAAAAGGATGTTAAAACATATTTTGATTACTTCGAGAGAGTACTTTTGTGTCATCTACAGAATTTAAGGTGGTTATCTAAATCTTTTATGATATATTTGCCAATTTATCAAATCTATAAGGATTATTTATAACATTTGAAAATTTAGGTTACATCAGTATTTAAGTTAAAATTTAGAGAGTTTATTTATAGTTTTCCTTTATACTAGAGGAAGAGTGACTTGTCTCTTTACATAATCATTCAAAATAATTTCTTTCAACTATAACTAATCATTTGTAAAATTTAAAAATTTAGAGAGTTTATTTGTGTTTTTCCCTTGCCTCTCTACATAATCATTGGAAATAATTTCTTTCAACTATAACTAAGTTTTACTTTTTAACTTTATTTTGCTATTATCTTCTTAAATACACTAAACCCTTTAATGTTATAGATATTATATAGTGATTTACCACAAACAATTTCTAGAATCTTTGAGTCTTTTTATTAAAAAAAATTTGTCAAAGAGTTGAGACTTGTCTGTTTGTCCCGAAATAACTACTTAAGGCTAAACAAGAAGAGGCAAGTAAATTTCTAGTTGGTCAACTTTATGCCTATGTCCATTCTTTCAACTCCATTGCTAGGGATGTTTCACTATATCCAAAAACAAATCAAAGATTATAAAGAGAACTACTTACCCTTAGCTTCAGTCACTCTGTTATGTCTATTTAGCCTATCAAAAGGTTATCTAAAGAACTATAAAGATAAATAAGAACCTCAAGAACAAGAACCTCTCCCTCTCTAACACAACTTTCTAGCTCTTAAAAATATTAAGTTCACAAGGAAAAGTATACTAAAAATCTTCTAACAAATTTGCTCAAAAACAGAATAATAAAAATATAAAAGACTTCGTGCAAGATAATCTCTAAGGAAGTATTTGAGTGTCTAGCAAACACCAACTTGGTAAAAATTATAAATAAGTTTTGCAATATGTGTCTTTTTGCTTAGATATTTGGTTTTGATTAGTGGGGATACCATTGAGACGATGCCTTGGGGCAACAAACATCCATTCAGCTGCTACGGACTTGATGAAACCAAACTCAATCAAAATGCCACATTGGCAAGCACGTTACACATACACATGCACAAACTATATATATATATATATATATATATATATATATCTTCTAGTCATTTGATTATGCTTGGCGTAAATTGCTTCACTTCCAATAATAAAGCTGCTCTATGTATTTAATAAGGTTGACACTGTCTTTGTTGAACTCTTGTTCTAAATCCCATTTTGTTGAGCTGACATTAGATGGAAGAGATGATCACGTACAGACTAACACTAGGTGTAGAAAGGGAAAGGAAAGGGAGGGAATAAATGTGGAAAGAAGGAAATGAAAGAGAAAAGAATTTGATTCCATTGTTTGGTTAGGGAGGAAATCAGTAGAAATATTATCTCAGGCCCCATTTAATTTTGTTTCTTCTCAAATCGGAGAGAAAGAAAGTAAAAAACTCATTGTATTTCCAAATTTGCCACCCCTTTCATTCATCTTCTCTTCTTTATTTACTTCTTTATTTACTTTTAAGGGGCATTTCTATAATGATGATAATTCTTTCCATTTTTCTTTCTTCTACTACTATCTAAACATATTGAAAAAAATCAAATACTTCCATAATTATTTCCTTTTATATTCTTCCTTTCCTTATTTCTTCCCTCTTACCGATCAAAAAGTCGAAAATATAATGTTTAATCCTTCGTCTTGAATAACTTTGGATGGCGAATAACACTTTGCGATTAGAAAGATCCAAAACTTGCCACTTAATGCACCGAACATCTTATTTTGTTGCCACGTCGCTAAACACATGGACTATTTGTTGAAGTTAACTTGACGTTTGATACAGCACTTAACAAATTCCCTGGCCACGTCCAGTGTAAATAGATTCCATATAAAAAAAAAAAAAAATTGAAGGGTAACGTTAGTTAAAACCTTGGATAATAAATCTGCCACGTTACTAAAGCTGAAAAAAAAAAAAAAAAAAGATGCAGCTTTACACGTTGAGATAAAATATATGTACTCCACTTGGATCCAAATTATATATTCGAAAAATTCCACACAATTCATTAAACTTTGATATAATTTAAACCTTATAATAACAAATTAATAAAAATTATCCCCATTTATATATATATCCAATTTAAGTTGGATGCATGAAATAGATTAATCCAAATACATTCAATTTGATCAGATCAATTATTCAAGTTATGTCCACAAATAAATTAAACCGTTTTAACTTTGCATAACTCTCTCACTAACCCTTTGGGCATTTTCTTTGAGTAACTCTATAACTAATTTATTCCTTCCAGAATAATTACCAAGCTCTCTGCTAGGGAATTGCTAAGGCGTCCTTTTTTCCCTTGAGACACAGCAGAGTTGCATCGACACCTATGCTAGGGAAACTATTCAGTCTGGTCGACCATCACCATGGCAAAACAGTAGAAAGATTTTCCTGATCAACCTTTTTGTTCATGATCGCACAGCCTGAAGGGTAGCACCCGTACTGGAAAAGCTTATTTCTTGTACTTACGATGTCGTCTACAAGCCGTACCTTAATCAAAACGCACGTATAAAGTTTTAACAGATTTTTAACGAGGTTAATGAAAAGATTTAAAAAAAAAAAACATTTGAAACGTTAAAGATTTAAACATAAAAAAAATAAAAGATTAGAATCTCTCTCTCTATATAAGTAAATGATTCAAAAACTTTATGTAAGGAAATAAATAAATGAGTGTTTGTCAATACTTTCAATAAATATCACATTGGTACCTTTGTAAGAATTTCTTACTTTTTATAATTATTTATTTGTCGTTTACCTTTTTTCTTAATCTTATTTTGTGTACTACTTTATATAAAGTCAGCATACTTAAAAAAAAAAAAGTAAATGAAAGTGATCTAATCTTTATATTTGATAAAATTCAAAATATAAATAAACATAATAAACATTCAATGCAAACATTTGTGAATTCAGTTAATAGCATGTGATTAGGTGAAACATTTCAAAGAATTATTCAGGATCATAACTGAGATTAATAGATTACTGCACATAGTATATATGAATATCGACGTGCTTTTTTTTTTTTTTTTTCTTTTTTAAGTGTGTGGGTTTATTACGTATGTTTTATAATTGGAGAAGAAGTCATTAAAAACACATTGATAACACCTATTGAGCCTTAGGCCTCTTTAAAAGTGAAATCATGCAGAATTTTTTTTCCTTTTTTTTTAAAGCAAATAGTTTATGCGGCATTTATCATTAATTTGTGTCAATCTGGCTACCTAAAAGTAATTGGAAAAAGATAAAGGAGAAAGGAAAGGAAACGAGAAAACCCTATTTTCATTCACTGCACCTACTTCATAGCTACCACTTTGCACGCCATTCTCAAGATGGAAATGAATCGTCCCAATTTATTTTCTCTTAATTTCATTTAATTTACTCTCTTCAAATGTTGATGTTGATATATATATATATATAAAAACATATAAATAATAGTTAAAATCATAAGGAAAAAAATGCTATTATTATAAATATTATAAAATATTTTAAAAAATTTAAAATATCTCGATCATTTATTTATAAGTTGAGGAAAATCTATAAAGAAAAAAAAAACATTAAGAGAATCAAAATCCAAGAGAGAAATGCTTGAGATCAATATAGGTGCAAACTCATAGGTAGTGCATAACTAAGGAGCCATAAAATAGTGGAGAAATAAAATGGTGGAGAACACAAAACACAAGGAATTTAGAGAGAGAAACTACTTAAAAGTGTATGCGTTGCTATTGGGGGTATATACTCCATACAAGACCTACTCTCTAGGTTCAACGTTACATAAATGTAGATTCTTTTTATTCCTATACTTATCAAATCTAATATAATTTATTACAATTCTATGAAGGCACACGTATATGACAGCACAAATACATCACGAGTGTGTTATATATATATATATTCTAAATTTCTCAATAATGAAATTTCGTTAATTTACCAAGATATTGTAGACATATCCAGATTTATAAAGACATGGAAACATAAAAGCTAGGTACGTCTCAAGTTGAAAACATCACGCAATCCAAAATTCATTTAAAGGTCTAAACATTGGTTCAATACATATCTACTTTACAAAAAAAATTTACATAAATACAAATGATATAAAATTAATTACCTAATTATCAATATATGTTTACCATTATTTTCTTTAAAAAATTACATAAATACAAATGAAATAAAATTAATTAATTAATTATCAATATTAAATCGTATCTTAAAAATACGATATTAATTTATAAATATCTAGCATGTGTAAATTATAATTTAATAAATTAGGTACCATTATTATATATATGATAGATATAACACAATGATTGAATGGTAAAAGCGTGTGTATAATTAAAAGAGGACATAGGTTCAAATCTCTTTAGGTCATAATGACCTAACTATATCAAGACATCCAAAATTCAATCGAAAGTTACTAAATCCTACACCTAACCCATGTCTAAAATTTTAATCATATATCGTCTAAAATATAATTTTAATTTGTTTTTATGCAAGTAAATGAAGATAGACCCCATTTGATGATGAAGGGAAGATTTCGAGATAAATGAGCACATATTTTTTTTTTTATTTCCTTTTTTTGTTTTTAAACGGTTAAGCATTCAATGATTTATTTTTAGATAGGATTAGTGTAAGGGAGGTTTCAAGGCAGACCAGTAAATAGATTTTTTCTTCCTTTTTTTCAAATAGTTGGGATTTGCTACTAATAAGGAATAATATTATTAGATTTTTAAGGTTTCCCAATTACACAATTTTACTATATATTGGCTGTACTGACCTATCATCATATCAATACTTGTTACTTTTTAGTTTGAAAATTCATGGTTATCATTCTTATCTATTGGTTGTTGAATTGATTTTTGAGTTTGAAATGTCTTGAGAAGCTGTTGCAACGATATACTATGTAAAGTAAAAATATTGTTATCATTGTGATTGATAAAATCTTAGAGAAAAGGCATCAAAATTAACTAACGTGAAATCTTAGCTTTCAACTACTTGTGTATTTATATCTTGTCTCAACGCTTAGTTGGATGTTAGCAATTAGTATACCAAGAAATTGACTTTTTTCTTAGTTTTGTGTTTATTTTTCCAACTACTATATTTTTGAAATTTTTTCTTATTTTCACATGATTTTTTGCCTTGTCATTGAAAGAAACATATATATCATAAGCATTTCTATTAAAAAAAAAAGAAATTTTTATAGAGGAAAAGGAAATACATCATGAAAGTTTTTCATCTCATAAGCATAGTTTCTCAAAAAAAGAAAAAAACTATATTATCAAGGACAAAAGTACCTATATGTACTAAAAAATATAATTTTTAGCATAATTGTTTTAATATTAGAAATGAAGATTTATTTTTAAAAATAAACAAATCTCTACTTTTCAACCTTATTCTTCAATCGACAACTTTGTAATAACAATTAGTTTTTTTTTTTCAAATTTTTACTATTATAAAAGATAAAAGCACATAGAAGATAAATATATATATATTTATATGTATATATATAAATGTATATAATGAATAAAAAATTAAATGTATATGTATATTAATTGAATCTCTACAATTTCATTGTAACTAGGATATGAAATACCATAATTTACATTCCATTTAATTGATTATTATTACAATGTGTATATATTTTTTTCTTAAAAGATAACAATAACGTATTAATTGTCATGTTTCAAATATTATCATTACAAAAAATTCAAACTTTGACAATAAAATATTGCAGCAAAATACTTTTTTACGATGATTTTGTTTTTTAATGCAACAAATTAGCCAATGCAAAAAGGTTACGAATTACAATTTTTAAACATTAATCCATTTAAACAGGTTAAGGTTTTCAGATACGATTTATAAACGGATCACATCGTGAGTTAAGATTTTTTTAACATAAACACATTTAAATAAAGATATGAAATACGATAAAGTCAATTCTAAAAGTACTTGTATCATGTGTTGTACTCTATATTGTCATAATCAGTGTCATTGTTATTTGTTCTAGTTATTTTCCGTTATATAGTATTGGTGCTGTTGTGGTCAGTTGTGTAAACTTACTATTTTTACAACTGGATTAATGAAGATGGAGTCAAGTTTAGCGAACATGTTGAGATTTACTTCGATATTTACTGTGAGATTTTATGAGCTAGATGAGATTATAGTGATTGATGCGACTCCACTAAGGACGGGTGTATAAAGGATAGTTAGACTGTGTATTTTTATATGTTGCTGAATTTACGGAAACACTAATAAGGTGGTGATTATAGATGTATTTTTTTTTTATTTGATGATGGTGGAGCTTGGCCATTTCCTACACCTCATATATGGTATAAAATAAAATTTTAATATGTTTTTATGAAGGTAAATAAAGATTTATCCTCGTTCGACGACGGAGGAGAGGTTTCAAGGTTATGAATTGTTTTCAATAGGGAACTACTCCTAGATAGTATTGATGTAGAGGAGGTTTGGGGTAAGACGAGCATATAAGTTTTTTTTTTTTTTTTTTGAAAAGTTGAGATTTGTTACTAATACAAAACAATGCTGTTGATTTTTAAGTTTTCTGAATTATACAATTTTACATTATGGTATGATAATGTATTAATTGTCATGTTTCAAATATTATCAATACAAAAAATTGAAACTTTGACAGCAAAATATCTTTTTACGGCGATTTTGATTTTCTAAATATAATGAGTTAATAACTATAAAAAGGAATCTATATATATATTTTTAATTATAATAACATTTTGTTACTTTCTTTTTATTTGTAATACCTTTTAATAATTTATAATTGTTTATTTATCATATATACTATTTATTGTTAATACTTTAGGTTATAAAATATGTTTTTCTAAGTAATAAAATATAGGATTATTCAAGTAATAAAATGTGCGGAATCTTATCTATAAATTTTTATATCATGTCATTATATTAATGTAAAAAAATAATTATATACCTTTTTTTAATAACTAACTCATTGTATTAAGATAAATCACTGGAAAAAAAAAGTATTTTACAACAATATTTCATTACCATAACTTAAATTTCTTATAATGATATATAAGAAGCCTTATAAAATATATGATCGACATTAGTAAGTTTTAGCAAGCTTTATTCTATTAGAAACTAAGTGTGGGGACCATTAAAATTGCTCCATCAATACATTAGAATATTATGCAACTATTGTGTAACATCTATACTGAAAATTAATAAAAATTAGTTATTACGAATCTTTTTGACAATAATTTAATTCCCCTTATAAGTACTAATAACATTATAGAATAAGTTGTGAATAGCTATTAGGATGTTTACTTAAATGTAATAGAATTAGCATTACACAATTTACTTAGAAATTGGAATAATACAATAGTAATACATATTGAATAGAAACTAAAATACCCAAACTGCCCCTCAATAAATAAAACAAACATACAAAAACAAAAACCCCCAATTTATCTTCATTGTTGTTGCCCCCTTCTTCGCCATCGAAGTCCTATTTATACAAATGTCACTATCTAATAAATCCATAATCACCTAACGTAATACATTCATGTTACTTGGCTCTACTTTTTTTTCCATAACCTTTTCTATATAAAAAATGCATGTGGTTAATATTCAATTCCCTTCTCAATTATAAGTTGATAAATTTTCTCTTTTTCGACACATGGCAAAATTTAGAGTCTTCAGTGACTCTTCAAACCAAATTGCACACCTTGTGGATAATCTAATTTTTTAATTTATCTTTTGATCATACATAAAGTCACATCAAATCATTTCACTAGAAAACACGACCCCTAAACCTAAATCACTATGGACCAATCAAATTCCCCTCTAACAATAAAAAATGCAAGCACAATTTCATGAATATTCAATTTTAAATCAACAAAATTGGATGTGAGTAGAGGTTGACAATAGATTAGGGCTATAATAATGTGTTGGTTAAACCCTAACTTAAGTGGAAATGGGAGAGGGAGACGGACTATAGATGAGTGATTTGTGCGGTAGGTTATGGTTTTGTTAGGTGTAGGTTCAAAATTGATGGATAAAAGTCAAAAACCCTATATTAAACGCTAAGAGTAAGGAGTCTTGTATGTGATTAGATGATTTTATGAGAAGGTAAAAGTTGTCAATTTTGATTTTTAATTAGGGTATTCTTAGGGATGGCAAAAAAAAAAAAAATGAAAAGAAAAGAAAAGAAGGTATTCTTGAGATTATGGGAGGGAAATAGATGATGAATACAAATTCACAAAGGTCACTTGAGAATTCTAACTCCTTGATTTTACAGCAAAGAGATTCATTAGGAATTTGCTAACCTAGAGGCTAGATACAACTAAACAAGGGAATTGAAGGCTATTGGGAATAAGGGCACATACTGTAAATCTATGCCGGTATAGCCTTCTAATAGAAATCTATATATGCAACCCTGTTATGAAAGCATCCTCTAACCCTCTATAGTCTAGCCATACAATCATAACCTCGCTTTTACCATTTTATAAATTACCCAAAGTAAGAGTTAGTGAAATTTTGAAATTTTTACATTACGATTATATTATCCTATATTTATTTTAGTTATATAGTGTATATATGAATATATATAAACACCTTAAGACTACGTCTTTTGCTACCCATATACTACTCATTCTCACTTTAGTACCTATAATATTTCTTTAATTTTAATTAAGATACTTCAGAGTAACTCTTAAGAACCATGCATTAATACCACTTTAGAATTGTCATGCCTCGAGAGCAGTAAAATCATAACAGTCTTAGTGTGTGTATGTGTGACAATGGGTCAAAGTTGATGCTCTTGATTGTTTTTGATAAAACTACCTATTTAATCTTCTCTAAAGTGATTTTAGTAGAGCTTTGGTATTGGTCTTAAACCAACCAATATTCTAAATGAATCAAATGAGGAAAGAAACTTTCTATTTACAGAGTTTAGAGTTCAATCTTATCCATTGGACGGCTTTAAGATGAATGGGTGACATTGAGGCTTGTTATTAGAGCTTGTTCTTTCCTTTAGCCTTCACGGGCTTGGATATGAGCTCAGAGCTTGTAATAATTAAAACAAGCCCATTTTCTCTTTAAGTAAGTTTGAAGTATGCTTAAGTCTCTAAGGCCTAATAAAGTTAAACAAAGCCTAAATGAGCTAAAAAATGTCATTTCTGAGTCTATTTTTCATACGCGAGATAATCGAGTAAGTCCAAGAGCGAAAAATCCAATCTACTGATCCCTATTTTAAGCTTACTAAATTAAATCTTCCTAAAACATCCCTAGTTGAGCCAATTTCCTAGACTCTTTCACTAGTCCAAAATATTGATCCATGACATTAAATTGGGTTAAAAGCCTAATTACCAAAATGATTATCTACACTTTCTAACTCAAACTCTCTTCATTCATTAAGTTAAATGGTGTTCATACACTATCTTTTACATTTCTCTAGAACCTTTTATGTTACCTTCTATATAGGCCATATGCCCTATATACCAAATGAAGTTCCATATTTTAACCTACATTACATTCTCCCTCCACAGACCAGCTTAATACTCAACTCCAAATCCACATTCTAAACTCAAATCAACATAACCAAGTCATGGTTTCAACTACCCATTTATAGATAGTCCCAATTACATCAATTAGATAACCATTGTAGCAATTCCCATCCTTACTCAACATAATCTAGTGACCTTTACTACGGTTCAAGTTCTTATCTTTCAAATTTTGGTAAGAAACTTAGCTAATATTTCAATTCAACAAAGTAGATTCCAAGTCCAAAGAATATCATATAATACCTCTTTACCTTGCTGCCTTTTATAAGAAAATACCATTGCAATTCTTATAAAAATTCCACAAATTTGCAATAAAACATGAATATTATATATATATTCTTAATCTTGCAGATAACAAATTATAACTTTAGAAATAGCTTTTGTATCGATTAAAAAGACTACAACAACCCAACATGGTTAATATTAAAAAAATTTTGAATATTGCAACCATGTATACTATAATTATATTTCCCATTAATAATTAGGCCATTTTCATGCAAGATTATACAATAAATAGTATTGATCTTTAATTAATTACAAGAAAATTCCTACGAACTTAGAAAAATGTATGTAAAATTTGGATCAAATTATTTATGTAAAAGGAACTCATCGTTTAGTTGTGGGTAGAGTTGTTATTGATAATCGATCACATGTGAAGCATGAGAGTATCAATCTTAGAGAGTACTTGATATGATGGCACATTTACGAATCTGATAGGAAGTGATATGGGAGGAAGAATAGGTAAACTCGATGTCTCATATTGTGCACATGACAAAACATTATGATATAGTAGACTTGGATATTCTTGATTTATTCTTTAGTGAGAAGTCATTTTGATCTTCTTTAGAGGAGTTCCAATAGAGCTTTTACGTTTGCCTTCAATCTTGTAGAGTGCTGAATGTCTCCAAAATGAGAGAATTAGCCTTCGATTTATAGATTTTGGAGCCTAATTTCATTCGTCGAATCAACCCGAGATGCATGGCTAAGATCTACTATTACTTAGCATCCATTAGATTTCTTTTAATGATTTAATGGCTCATATAAAATCCCTTCTTTTCTATGGCATTGTGCTTGAATTAACAGGGTTTGACCATAGATTTGGTCTCGAGTGTTGACTTAAAGAAGTTCAACTATTCAAAAGAGGCTTATTTAGCTATTTTAAGGCCCATAAAGGCCAAACAAGCCTCAAAAGTTCTTCTTTTGATTCCTTTTTTTTTTCTTTGCCATATGAGAAAACCAAGCAAGGCAAAGAGCAAAAAAAAAAAAAAAAATCCGTTCAACAATCCTTGTTTTTAGTCAACTAAGCTTAATCTCTCTAAAACATCCATAATTAGGCTTGGTTTTCTAGACCATGTTACTAGCCCATTAAATTAATCCATGGTATTAAATTAGGCAAAAGAAGCCAATTAGCGAAATAATCATCTACAAGTTGTAATATTATATTTTTCACCCTCAAAAAAGCAATTAATAATTCAAATAATCATATCTACAAGCAAATTTGATTAAAATCATTTCTCATATCATTGTAGCTCCACAAAAACCTTTTCAACTCAAATTCACTAATTATTTTACTAAAAATCATTTATTTTTCAAAAATTCAATTTACTTAGTTTTCACAAAGAAAAATTAAATAAATATCAAACCTTCAAATTTTCACAAACCATTTTACTGGTATAAATTGGATATCATAAGGAGTTTATAGTAAATTATTTGTCTCCAAACAACACTATTTAGATATTTAATAATTTATTACAAATTCATGGAAACATGGTAAATTATTAAGCGCATACTATTTACATGAACAATTTTATCAAAACAAAAGCACCACATAAAACTATAGTGAAAATAACCCACAAATAATTTTTTCTAGAATTAATTAAGTTAGTTTAGTATTTTTAAGAGAATCTACAAAATTGAGTAGGAATTTGAATTTATCAATAATCAAATATCCATGTCAAATGCCCTTAGAAGATCTCACTTAACCTACTAACTTACTGTTTACAAGCACATTATACTTTACTAATAATACATATACCATTACCAACTTAAACCAATTCCTATCTAGCCTTAATTTTAATAAAAAGGAATGTACAAATTAATAAATGTAACTAATTTGTCTTAGACCATTTCATGTAATAGGATTTTATAGCCCTAAAAAAACCCCACTCTACTATTGTAAGTATTGTTGATATCAATTTTTAGGGTGCAACAAAGGACTTCCCTCTTTTTTTTGGTCATACGATGATGAAGTATTTCATGTACAATTAAAATAATATCTTAAATCAATCTTCTTAAGATAAAAGTACTTTGATTTTTGGTTATGAGCACCTTTAGGAAACGTTTAATCTATCAACAAGAATCTTGAAAATATCTTATATAAAAAACTGCAAAAGCTAATAAGTCTATAATGATTTACCAATTCAAATTGGTTACCTTAGGAATAAAAGCTACCTATTAAGAAGGTATCTTGGATTTCCTCGGTAATGGATGAGTTAATGCTACCCAATACAGTTGATAGAAAATCTTAAGATAGCAATTTGGACTTGGAGTCTTTAAACCACCCATTTGAATCATAGCTTGCCTTATTTCCTTAGCTCAAACTACAAGGCATAGTCCCCCTATTATCTTCGATAGCAAAAATAAGGTCAATACATCCAAGATAAGTGCTAAAGTCCCTAAGGGGTCCTCCTTTGAATAAGTAGCTATAGAAACACATAAAAGTTGAAGTTATCTTGTTTCAATGTTCTTTCAGATTCCATTTATGTCCTATAGTTTAAGAATCTTATTCCTTTTCCTCCTGCTAAAATTTATAATGAAAAAGAAAAATAAAGGGCATTATACTTACCACTATAATTTAACTAATTCACTCTTAATCTTAGTGCCAAATCCTCTCCTCTCTACTCCACAAATCATCAAGTTGAGCTATGATCCCCTCATTATCTTCCAAATAATCTCCAACATCCTTGTTTTGAATCTACCTAATCTTATTCAATTATTTTTCAAGATCTATTTTGATATTTGGCATCATTACCTTACTCCATTTAATAAGATTCTCATTCCAATGGTTAAGAGAGAGCAGCAAATCATCATCAAAATGAGCATCATCTACATCTTACTAGGATTTCATAGTGACATTTTCACATTCAGTTAAGGCTCTACAAAAGTTCTCGAATTTGAAGCATCTTTTATTTTTAACAACCTTCCTCTTAACATTCAAAACCATTGCAACATGGTCTAAACCTAAAGCTAGACAAAGCTTAATTTGCAACTTGAGAAGCGCCAATAATTAATGAGAAGGAACCAGCCCCCTATCGATCCTTTCTTTAACTAACACATTGGTTTATTTGTCTAAGTATACTTTTGGTCTTAAAAACCTAAATGTTAAATGTATTAGTACCTTACCCATTTTGCAATGATACTTAAAGTTTTTTTTTTTAAAAACAATGATACTTAAAGTTTAAAAGTATTAATTTAGTATCTAAAATTTTGCTAATTTTTGCAATTAACTACTTGAATTTTTTCCTTTTGTAATTAACTATCTAAACTATACCCATTTTGCAATTGACTACATGATACAATTATTGTAAATAATATCAAAAAGTTTGTAGATAATAAATTAATACCTTCAAATTTTAAGAAGTTAATCACAAAAATGAATAAAGGCACCCAACGTAACATTTACTTAAAACTAAATCATGAGGTTAAACTTCAAAACTCATGGAATAGATCCCTCAACTATCTTCTTAGCTTAGGCCAGCCTCCACTCTTTTCACAATCATCTAGTATTTCACTAAAATCTCCAAAACAAAGCTAAGGTCATTGCATGATACGAGACAAACAAGGTAGATCACTTTAAAGCTCCTTTTCTTGCATAAAAATCGATGGAGGAATATACCTAAGTCACACTGTCCAAAAAAGTTCCATCCCCATAGTTGACCTCAATGAGTGATTAAAATGCTCCACGACATTGACCAAAGCAATACTAGTCCACCAAAGGGCTAAACCTCGCTAAATCCATTAGCGGTACATAAAAAGAGCTAATGTACCTTAACCACCTCCTTAGTCCATCAACATAATTTGTTAAATTTTCTTGTTTCATTAGAAAAAATCAACTAGGATTATGCTTGTTTAAAAGTCCATAAAGATTTTGAAATGTCTAGGACGAATAAAATCCTTAACAATTCCAACTCACGAGCATCATGGCTTCTTTGTGGTTGTAAGGGGCTAACCACTATCATCATTTACGTTTGTATTACTAGTAATCTATACTTGAAGCTCCACTAAGTCCCCTTATTCAAATTTATTTACCAATTTAAGAGTATGACTGTTCATGCCTTGCTACCATTTTTACAATTACTCAAACCCTCATCTTACCCAAACAAAAAGGCAATTCCAATTTCAAATCAACAACTCATCTTTTATACATAATTTTTTTGCAATAAGCACTTCTTGATCCTCTTTCTATCATTTAAATTTTAACTCTTACAAGGCATAACCATGGATTATTGATCTCCTTGGTCTTATTACAAGTAGAAATTTAGTTATTAGAGTCCCATCAAGATCAACATCAATAGGTGGCAATTTTAGAATAAGAAGCAAATGATTTGCTTGCAAAATTAGAGGAAATAAGTTTTGGAAATAAGGTGAGTTTTGGAAATAAGTTTTGGTAAAAAAAATTAGTCCGAGTCGTAGGAGAAAGCAATGTTTGTGTTTAGGTGAATGAGAGGTGAACTTTTTGGTGCTAAGATTTAGGTTGACAATGAGATGAATTTTGGCTTTATAGTACTCAAGGCTTTGGATAGCTGTGAAAATAATAGCTAAACATGGTTGAGACGATTCTATACTAACGATCGATTCACTTCACCGTATGGAATAAACATGTAATGGAATTCTAATTCATTAGTAATTGAATAAACTTATAATAGGTATTACGATATTCACTTGAAAAAAAAAAGATACATAAGTAATTAGTATGAAATAAAATTAAAATGACCATTTTACCCTTATCTTCTGCCCTTCATTTTTTTTTTTCCCATGAGTACATCACCATCATCATCATTGTACCTCAAAGCACCAAATTACAATAACTCATTGTAATAACATTTGGGATTTTCTTTTTTAACAATGTATAACTCTAAACTTGAAATAGAAGAAGAAAGAACTCGAAGAACCTCATAAAACCAAACATAATTTCCCAAAAACTTTGTTTTCAAAACCAAAAACAAAGTAAGAAGATGATAATCTCAACCCAAAGATCTCAACAAAGAACGATTGTAAGATGATTTACAATGAAGAAAAACAAACCAAACAAAAGAACTTGACCTTCAAAAGCATAGAAGAAAGCTCAAGACAATAGTGGTGTAAATCTGATTCTCTCTCTATCATCTTTCTCTCACTATTGTCTTTCCTCACGGAGTTCTCTCTCTTAGTGGTAATGGATTTGATTCTTAGTGGTTGTTTGTGGGTGGTGGTAGTAGATTTAAGTCTTGATGGTTGTTTGTTGGTGGTGGTGCAATGATTGCTTCGATAGTGGTGGTAGATTTGGTTTTTTGTGATCATTGGTTGGTAATGGTGGTAGATTTGGATATTGGTGATTGTGGGTAGGTGGTGATGCCTGAGTGCTTCAATGGTGGTGGTGATATGGTCTACAAAGAACAAGGGTATAGAATATCATTTAGCTAATGAATTACAATTCTTTGTTCTAGCTAAGGAACGGACATTCCTTATTTTCACTAAATTGCGATTCTTAGAAATTGGAATTTAGTGAAGTAAACAATGTAATAGGTCTCAACTAAAGAATAAAGGAGGAAATGGAATTGTCATTCCCTCAAGTAAACACATCATAAATGTTTTAAGAGATGGATTGAGTGTTTAAAGATGGGGCGATTCTATATTGAGTGTGGGGGCAAAGGGGGAGGATTGGACACTTGTGTAGCCTTTGTTTGAATAGATTAAAAAGAAGAAACATGATTTAGAATTTTTCCATCCTCCACCCTCCACTTGTCATTCAAAACAGCATCCTTTTTTGCCCTTGACTAGAACCCATTACTAACCCCGCTAGCTCTTATCCGAACCCCAAACCCACCGCTATTAGAGCTTGCTTTTAATGCACAAAACTTGGCAACAAGACCAAAACTTCCACATAAAGTAGACCTTTATCTCTCACCCACACCTCCACTAATCCTCTCTTTTATGAGCAGAGAAACATCAATCTTGACCTAACTCCCACGAAGCTTCTTTTAAGCCTATTCCAATCCTAGTAAATTCAAACTCCACCTATTATCCTAGAAAAGCGTCGATAGCACGAATATTATGGCCAGACATTTGATTCAACTAGAATGATGCACTTGAACTCAAAAAGCCACCTCCGTAAAATAGAGCTCCTCCCGTACACTCTTCCTCCACTCTTCCATAGCCAAGACATGCCCCATAACCATGGACCATGATGAACCCACAGCATGCATCATATTGATCCCACAAAAGGAAATCATAAGTACTTGTTGGAGTAAAAACAACATTCCCATACGACTCCCAAGCCTTCCTAAGGAAACACATAACAACTAATATTGAGGGATTTATTAGAGATTACTCTACCCCAACCAAAAAACTCCTGAATATTAGCGGATCCTAGTGTATTCTCCAGCATGACATCCTCTGATTCACTATCAACCTTTTGAACCATAGGCTTCTTTTAATTTGTAGGTGAACCCATCATCCGCTCATAGGATAAAGACGAAAGCTCGGACTTCGGCACACTATGGAAACAGACGGTACATCTACAAATCCAATACGCTAAAGTAAATGTAAGACAAAGACCGTAGCCACAAAAACTCTACTCATATAGTATACGCAACTCATTACCCATTAAAAGAGTAGAAATACAAGAAGAGAATGAGGAGCACATGGAGACGACGTGATACAAAACTGAAGATAACAGAAGCACGATACAGAGCACTGAGGACACAGAGAACAGAGACCAAAGAGAGCACAGATCCAGAAACTAACATGTGCAAAAGATAGGAGCTCCGACCTTAATCACGATGCACTTCAAGTGAATTGATGCAGAATAAAACCAATCACATAGAATAGATGGAAGTGTTTTAAGTTTGGTCGTATTTCATTTTTTATGGGAAAAGTCGTATATGGATGTTAACACCCAGAAAAAACTAGCAAGGGAAGATGATGCTTTAGGGGTGACCTGAAGAGAATAGAAGGAAAATAAAAAATAAAAAAAAGGGATAATAGAAAGATACTTGCATGCAGAGTTTGAAGATGACGTGGACTTCAAAAGCAAGAGCACCACCATTGGATATATATATAACAAGAAGAAAAAAAAGAAAAAAGAAGCAAGAGCAATTGAAAAGAAAATCTCTCCCTAGAGAGAGAGGCCCCCTAACTGCGTTGGTAAGATTTAATATGCCGTTAGATTACCTTTGCCACAGTAAGTCTATACTCTAGGACTCAATCGAAGCTTAAAATAAAACGGAAACCATGAAAAAGTCTCCTTTAACAGACGAAGTAAAATTCTATATACAGAAAGATGCGGTTGCGTCCTTAAGGCAACTGGATCATCCTCTGCCTCCATATGCTTCTTATTCATCCATAAACAAGACACAACATGGCTCATTCCCAAAAGGAAGGGAAAAGCATAACTAATGAAAAAATGATATTGTCTTGCGTGCATACGAGATTCCAGTGTCCTATCGATATGGTTCTTAGGCCAAAATAGAGCTGATTGCTCACTGGCAGAAGAGCAAACTGATGTTACATTTGCTTCCAATAACTAGGGAAAATGTTCCATATTTCAGCATCACAAATTCAATTCTCATTCCCGTTTCCAGATTTCATCTAGACACGAGTGCATGAGAAATCACAAAATTTATCATGCAAGCTTTTCTTATACACAAACAGACCTAGTAGGGGCCATATTCACAAAACATAGGACCATTTGGATGAACGGGAGGATAACCATGGGGATTGTTCCAACCATGTTGCCCTGGAGGGAAATTGCACTCTTGAGCAACGGCATGCCAGTTAAAACCATTGGTATGGCACTCGGGGAAAGAGTAAGGGTAAGGGGGTGGAGTTGGGGGTTGGAGTGGGGGTGGGTATGCAGGTGGGGAAGGCAACATGGCTGGGGGTGGGGTTGGCAGTGGCAGTGGGGATTGGTGTGGAGGTAGGCATTGGGGTTGGGGTTGGGGTGAGGGTATAAATGAAGGTTGAGGTCGCAATATGGATGAGGGTGGGGCTGGCAGTGGTAGTGGGGGTGGCCATGCAGTTGGTGGTGGCAATAGAGGTGGAGGTGGGGTCGGCAGCTGCTGTGGGGGTTGGGGATGTGGTGAGGGGTGGGTTGGGGGTTGCATTGGGTGATAGCTTAAAGGGCATTCCTGTGACCGATTGGGAGCCTTCACTACTGGTTTTGAGCTTTTACACTTCCGTTTCTTCTTTTTCCGCATACAAGTTTTGAATGTGCCAACAGGACCGACGATTGCTTCCTCATCCTCTTGATCCCAGTGTTTACGTTTTCGCTTTAATCTACAATCAGATTTCTCATCGCCCTTGTGTGCTTTTCCTTCCTTCTGCTTTTCCAATTTCTCGATCTCATCTTCTAGGGCTCTAAGAGGGTATAATGAACAAAGATTGTGCCGTTTGATGCATCTCATAACATCTCTTGCAGCTTGTAACTTGACATTTATGGCCAAAACCTAGAAGCAAGCAAAGCTGTCAGATGAAGACAAAGCACATCCAGTACAAATATGTGACAGCCAAAAAGAAGAAATACCTGAGTGCTGGGGGAACTATTATTTCTTAGACATAACTCATCTCCTTTACTCCTCTGATGGAGCAAGTAATCTTTCAAAAGAGTCACTACGGGGAACCTGTCATCCATTCTGAATTCGTATATGTATTTGATTGCTTTCAGCCATCGCTTCTTTGAAATCATTTGTTGAATAAAAGAGTCTAGTTGGAAAAACAAAAATAAAAGGGCAAAGAAAAGGAAGAAACAAATATGTGTGAGTTAGACTGACCTGCATCACAGCTAATAACATCGCATGCATGATCAGGGAAAAGATAAAATAGAAATACTAAAACACAGATAATGAGCCTAGGCATGGCAACAATGCTGCAAAGAAAAAATCAATACGATATTGACTCCCAGACAGCAAGAGCAACTGAAGGGGCCAGAAAGGACATCGACAATGCAATTGCATATATAAAGACAGATTATAGAAAACTTCTGTGGGTAATCATGCATGTAATACACTACTTTTTGCCATAAAGGCATGAAAAGCACACATTAAACAATTTTTTTTTTCTTTTTTCTTTTTTGTGGTGAAGAATCTTATGAGATATATTGGTGCTTTGCTAAGGAAATCCACAACACAGGCCCCTTGTACCACTTGGATAAAGAAAAAGCAAAATTTACCAAACTCAAGCACAAAGTCATATAAAGACATGAGTATACGAAAAGCATTTACCAGGATAAACAACCTTTAACCCAAGCTTTCGACAAGATTCAGAAACCTGCTTCCACCCGGATGGATTTAAGAGTCCAGTAACATCTTCAGGAAATAAATTACTCCGGGTGTTGTAAACCTTGAAAAACAGCATAAAACATAGTACTCCCATGTGGTCATGTTTTGTCAGTTTCAACTTTTTTCTCCATAACCTCCAAAATTGTCGAGCTTCATCATGCACCTGAGGCTTAATCTCAGGAAAAATCCTTCGTAATTGTTCCAACAGCAGAATGCAACTTTCCTTAGGAATTCCCACTTCAAAGCCCTTATCTCCGTCCAAATGTGAAGGATCAATATTCTTCATCATAACCAGAACAAGATATGCAGGGTCCAGTGAGGACTTCAGCACTCTGGCTATCTTATCCTGCACTGACATGCAACAAGTGTCACCTCTAAGTAACATCCTTAGCCCCTCCACATCGTCCTGCTGAAAATCATTAGAACCAACATCAAGCTTATGTATTTCTGTCTTCTGCTTTTCCAGCTCCTCAAGATCATATTGAAGGCATTTGCGCATGTCTGTGGAACCAATACCATAGCAGCCGATGCATTTGATTGCAGCTCTTACAGCTTTCAACTTCTTCATGGTAATAATCTACACGAGAAACTGGTTGAATAAGTCAAACATCCAACAGCATAGGTAATACTGTGAACTCAAAAGGCCAAATTACCTGATCTGCAGGTGACACATTTTTGTCATCACACATTGCATCTGCTTCCTTTGTGACATTCATCAGATAGGTGCTCAGAAGAGGCTCTGGGGGGAACTTGTCGTCCAGTTTAAATGTACAAATGTACCCAATAGCTCTAAGCAAACATTTGTTTGCAATTAGGCGTTCTACAAAATCTATTATAAGAGAAATAAAGAATGAGCCCTCACTATATTGCAATATAGCAAATGGTGATTGTACAAACATATCTCTAAGTAACCAAGTAATTCAGCAAAAGACTGAAGGAATCATTTATCAAAGAGAAAAGAATTGAAGTGCAATTGTCAAGCCCATGAATCTCTATGTTATTTTACCAGCAATACAACCCACAGATGTCTACAAATTCCAGAATAACCGTATGCACTTTCCCTTTATCTACAAATTCCAGAAAGATCAGATTGACAAGGGGTAAAAACGTTCTTGATTGAATGTACACAGATGAATCTACATGACATACAGAAAAGTAAAATAGAGGTAAATATCTATGGTTTTAACTATGAAGTACAAAGCACCAACTTGGATGGCTGGCACTCAAGAATTTACAAACAGACTTCATGGCTTTGCTTTACTAATCCTATGGACAGAACAAAGGAACAAAAGAACAAGGAAATCAATAAGCATTCAATCTCAAAACAACAACCACATGCCGCTAAAATGTGTGTACGTAACACTGAGAACTTACTAGGAAGAAAATCAGCTAAACCAAGCAGTTGACAATCTTCAGTAAATTTGTTAAGCCAACTAGAGGGATCCAAGAGCCTATACACTTTGCCCTCCTCAAAAACATCACACAAATTGCAGACAAGAAGAAACTGCATGAAACATATGACCTCCATGCAGTCATCTTTCTTCAATTTCAACTTTACTATCCAAACCTTGGCAAATCGTCTTGCTTCAGCTTCTAACTGAACATTGATGACTGCTGAAAGTTTCTTTACATCTTCCAATAACATAATGCAACATTTGACACGAAGTCCAATCAACTTTGTAGGGTCACTTCTCATTGCATCCAAAACAAGACGTGCTGGATCTGATGAGGACTTCAGAACACATAAAATGTCATCCCAGAACAACTCATAAGCCAAATCTTCACCAAGTAATTTCTTCAGGCCTTTCACGTTAACATCAAAATGCTGAAGCTCACCAGAACGTCTACCTAATAAGTAATGAACCATCAATGAGATCTCATAGGTATATGTAACTTATCATCCATCAAAAACCTATTTCCGTCCAACATGCAAGAACTTTGTGACAAAAAATAAAATAAAATAAAAAGCCAGCTTAAGCATTGAAGCAAGAGAAAATTGAGCTCTGTGTTTCGTAATCTAAATAAGTAAGCACAGGCAGGAGATTGGAACATACCATAGCTATTAGTTTTATCCAGCTATAACAGCTAATCTATGAGCAATAATTGAAAATAAAAGATGGTACCATGTTAACATAGACTTTTTGGGTGGCAGTGGAGAGAGGATGGATGTAAACTTCTCACATAATGAAGGTGATTGACTTAAAAATAAAAGGGCAAAATGCCAACAATTGCTTCTAAAGCATAATGGTTTCAGATATTCTAGCACACCAAACTATTAAAAAAGGAACATCACTATATTATGCACAAGAAATGGGCTCACAAATAATTGTGACCATAACAGTACCTCATTCCATTGAAGCAAAGGTCATGTGAAAACGTATATCATCATTTACATTGGTGAATATTTTCCAGTTAAATCCATGTATTAAACTCATTTTGAAGTACAATCCATGTCCTTTTAAGGCCACCAACTTCTTCTATTCCAACTTATTTTCATATTATCCAATTATAGAAATAATGGACCCACAATTTTCCAGCACCAACTACACCATTGTGTCTCCACCAGCTTATAAAAGATATACCAAGGAAAATGAATAATAAAATGAATTAAAGCAATTACAAAGCTTAAAAAGCTGCAGGAACCAAAATGCAGAAGGTACACTTGCAAAACCTTTATCAGCAGTGTGTTCTGTTTGAAGTTGAAATTCTAATGGGCAAACAGATGTAGGAATACTGACATCAGAATTTGGCAGAGCTTCCACTAATACATCTGCTTGCTGTTGAGTTGAAGCTGTAATTAGTGCAGTAACAAATGTTGCATCATTGGTAAGAGGAGGACTATCTGCAGAAGCAGAGATGTCTGCTGAATCTGAAACAGCAGCAACAACAGCTGGGGAATCATTGTGGCCTTTAACATCTAATTCTGTTGTTTGAAAGCTAATCCCAATAGGTGCTGCAGTTTTTTCTTGTGATGCCTTTAGCTTCAAAGAATCAATCATCTGCTCAATGCTTCCAGCTGAGAATCCTGGTCTAATATCATGGTACTTGATGCACTTAATAACGTCCTTCAACTCAGCTATTCTTTTAGTTGTAGCCTGATCCTGCTTCCAAGTAGCAATGGGCAAAACAATCACAGAATATGTTGGATAGTAAGCCACGCAATTTCTATTTTACTTATCCTCAAAAACATGCATGCATTTCAATTGTCAAAACTCAAGAGGTGACAACTACCTGGGCTTCAATAGAATTATTTCCTTCCCTAATAATTTCTTTTGCAGCATTCTCTGAAAGCTTCATGAAGTCATCCAACAGGGAGGCAGGTGGAAACTCATCACTCAAATTGAATTCAACAATGAATTCCAAAGCAATGAGATGTTGGCCCCTTTTCAAGAGGTTTTGAATCAAACCTACAGAAAATGAATACCGAATTACTAATCAAGGACTAAAGCTCTTTATCATCGTTAAGAACATGCTACCACCCCTCATATTCCTTTTCCAATAACATTGAGAACATATGAATGAATATTTCTAAGCACAATAAACAAGTTCACTAGGGTTGGCTAAAGAATTGGGCAACAGAGGCTGTAAGGTTATTCTAGATGACTTAAGGATAGTCACACCCATAGTAATCCCATATTTAAGGAAACAGGAAAGGAAAAAAGCCCAAAAAGCCCACCAAAAGAAAGAAAGAAAGAAAAAGGAGAGAGAGAGAGATGGGGAAAAAAAGAAAGCCAACATAAATAGATTACCACTTTGCTTCTTCAGCCTTGTGTTCAGATTTCCATTACAGTAAATTCTCTGCTTTAGTATGAATGAGGATTTTTTTTTTTCCACTTTTGTGTTTCGTTGGGGTGTATAACACCCTTTTGTGAACACACCAATATATTTTTTCTGCTAGCACTTTCAGGTGTCATTAGTATGTAGATCAGCATGTCCTCAGCCAATACTAATCGTAAAAGTTAGTAGTTCAAGTTCAGCTTCAACATGCCACAACGATGCAAATGATCCAGTTGGTCACAAGTGCAACAACCATAATTAAGAGTGACATATGGATAACTAAGCATCCCCCCAAAAAAGAAAAATGCATGGAATTAAAAAATAAAGACATTTACCAGGAATTTTCCCTGCCAATCCCAACAGTCGGCACAGCTTTGGGATCTGTCTATAATGAGCAACATTCTCTGCATAATCTAAAAGCTCATTTGAATCAAAAGCATCAGCCAGTCCATAAGCACTGACAAGCTCTAAAAATGCGACAACTTCTATGGAATGCTCTGAATCCAATTTCATCCTGGTAATCCAATCAAAAGACAATTTCAAAGCCTCACCTTTTACACGAGGCTTCATATTAGGACCAACTTCCATCAATTGATCCAATAACAGAAGACAACTATCCCTGACAATACTCGCTTCAAACTCAGAATCTCCGTGTTTCAAATGTGGAGGATAAAACCCCACAAGTGCATCCAAAACAAGCTTTGCAGGATCTGAACAAAATCTAAGCAAGGCAGATACAGTATCCCGTATTTTCTCATGCTCCTTCCAGTGCTCATTTAATAAAATTTGCAATGCCTTTCCATCCATAACCACACAATGTTGAACCACCACACCTGCAGCAGTATCCGCCCCATGGTTGCATTGTTCCCCATCGCTTAACATAGAATGCACAGCGATGCTTAATTGGTTCTTTGCCACACCAATTGCCCGTTTCTGATACTGCAATTGCTCTTCTCTAATTTCAAGCTCTTTGATCCCCTCTAAAAATCTCCTCTCCCGCACAATGCCTTCTTTAAACCTCTCTTCAAATTCCCTTTTCTCTAGGGCAAACTCGTCCGACCTTTTGTCCAAGCTCTGCCCCTTCAAATTGGCTTCCTTAACTCTGTCACCGAGCTCTCTTTCAATGCATTTAAGCTTTTCTGCAGACTCTGCTAACCTCTTCTCCTTCAAATCAACTTCCTCAACTCTCTCATCCAATTTTCTCTCCCGTGATTCAATCTCTCCACACCTTTCCTTCAACTTCTCATCCATCAACAAAACATTCCCAATTTTCTCCTCAACTTCCCTTTTCCTAATTTCAAGCAATTTGAACTGCTCATTATACCTAAGGTTACTTTCCCTCTCTTTCCTCTCCACGTCTCGCAATCTCTCCTCCAATTTCACCACATTCTCCTCGTATTCCTGATGTCTCACTCCTAATTGCCTATCCTTACACTCGAATTCCTTTTCTCTCATCTCGATTTTCTCCTTCAGCTCCTCCAGTTTCCTCTCCTTATTCTCTAATTCCCTATTTCTACACTTGATTTCAGTCTCTCTTGACTTGTCTTTCCTCCTCAACTCCTCCAATTCCTTCTCTTTCTTCTCTATCTCCCTATCTCTCTCCTCAAAAGCTTTCCCCACACGCCTCTCTCTTTCCTCAATCTCCACCAACCTTTCCGCAATCTCTCTCCTCACACTTTCCAAATCTTCCACTTTCTCCTCAATCTCTCTCCCTTTCGCTTCAAATGACGACCTCGCTCTCTCACTAAACTCACACTCTCTCACCTCAATCTCCTTCCTCAAAACCTTCATCGACTCGTCCAAAATACCTAACTCGCTCAGTTTCACTTCGAACTCTCCACACCGCTCTTCGAAGTAACGTAATCGACACTGTACGTTCTCCTCCAGCGCGCGGATTTCCTTCTCGCGCTGTGAAAGCACGTTGCGTAGAGACTCGTAATATGCTTCTAGATCTTTCCATCGGAGAGAAAATAGTACAAAAGAAGGCAAACGATCTTCCAGTTGAGAAAGAGTTTCTCTTAGATTGTTCGTCTTGAACTCTGCAGCGGTTAGACTATCGTTGAAGTTATCCATTGAAATAAGTTAAACTGGAAAACCCTAACCCTAACAATCAATAAAACCCTAGAAGGGGATGGTTTTGGTAACCTTGTCAATGCATGTAAGTGTCACTTGGGGAGTGAGAGAAGGGAACATCCTCCTGCGTTCGGACTCCGCGTGGCGTTTTAGGACACCTTGATGTTTTCCCTCCGTAGTTTACAGAGCACCATTGGGCAATTTCGGCTTTTTTTATTTCTTTTTTAACGAAAAATCCTAGATTCGGAAAGTGGATTTTCAAAACTTTTCTCCGTTTGGAGTGGGAACAAAAATGAAAAAGGGGCGGATGGTTATAAGTACACGTGGTGTACTATTATTGGGCTATTCTGCGGTCCTGTGATCATTTTAATGGAATGGCATTTCTATATTCTAAATTTTGAATTATTAAATTTACAATTTATTAAATAGTTTAATTTAAAGAAATATAAATTAAAAATAAAATGAATAATAACACCAATATATTCAAAAATAAGAGTGGAACTAAAAAAAATCCTTATTAATTGGATTCGTACACATAAGTGTAATACACGTAATTATCTATAAATATATTACTAATATTATCTTGTGTTTAAGTGTGAATTGTAATTATACATTATACATAAATATAGCATATACTGTATATATTGTATCTGTTTTTACAGTAAAGAGGCGAAAGATTTTAATTGAAAAGAAGCCATTTGAGCTCATATATTTTATTGTCTTAAAGTTGGAGGGATTATGTAGGAAATATCTACAATACATTTTTAATTTAAGTCTTAATCAATTTCAATAATAAATAATAAAATGAGTTATACTATTTTGCCAATGAAAATCTTTTCACATATACATATTTATCTTTTTCATTCTTATCTAAATAATTAGCAAATGGGTCTAAAAAGATCCTTCAATAATACTCATAAGATTCAGTTAATATTAAAAGCTTCATATACAATCGTATAAATTATGAAGTCAAGTTCACCTTTTCATCGTATATATAAACATTGATCGATATCTTTGTTTCTAGTATATGTTTCACGACTTTCTAAACCGTGTCATCCTTTGATACCCATAAATTATTTTGCATTCCGTAGATAAAAGATATTCGTAGTATTACTCTTAGATCATTTTCTATAAAGTTATATAACATAGGGAAAACAATTTTGTAGTTCCAACTTCTTTCTATTTGCCTATTCTTAAATTTTTTAGATCATATACCAGCATCGAAAAGTAAATTTCTTTCTTGTAACCTATTATCATGCCACATGTAAAAATAAATTTTTTAAAATAAAACTAAAATATAATTAGAAAAATTTATTGATGATTTTTACCGTAAAAAGATATAAAGAGATTTAATTTCATTGATAGTCCAACTACATGGAAGATAACAACACAAACATGAGAAGGAAAAACAAAATAAAAGTGTCGAAATATCAATCCGAATAATCCAACAAAAGAGAAACAAAGAAATAAAATAGAATAGTTTTTCCATATAAACTGACAAAGTCGCATTACATGCACTTCAAATATACTTTATCCCTAAGTAAAATATTTATTAGAAAAAACATGAAATACTACAACGAGAAAAAAAAAAAAAGATTTGAGTTTGAATTAAAATGTAAAACTTATTCAAGATTGCTCCATTTTTTGTTTTCTTCCCTCTACATTACTATGAAAACTAAATTTCTTTATCACTAAATTAAAGACCATAAATCTACTTAAGACCATTACTGCCACCAACAAACCACTTTCCAAAGTCCATGCATATGGATTAGTCTCTTTAAAACTACAATTGCCACATTGCTTTAAGTCGATCTGCGCCCGCTATAACAATGGTCACCACTTTAATACTAGTTAGAAAAGAAAAAACAATTGATTTTGTTAGTAAAAAAGATAATCACATCCATTTGCCACATTAAATGATAATAAAAAGAAAAAATCTTTGGAAGCAATAAAAGATTTAAGTTTTTCTAAGAAAAACCAGTGATGCCAGAGGATTCAACTGTAGTATATATGGTAGCAAAAATTTACATATGATTAAGATCAACTAAAATATGCTTATTCCTCATAACTTAAAGAAAGGAAATTTTGATATTTCGGTTGATTTGTCATTGAGGATTTTTTTTATTTTTTCCTTTTAGGATTTTCTTTGCCTTTTGTAGGATGAGATAATTGGATCCGATACGTTATAAACCCACAAAGGTGAAAAATTTAAAAAAAAAAAAAGAGACAAACTGTTAATACCGTGACTAAAAACTTCCTTTAATATAGATAATGCTCTCCATTAAAATTTTTTTTTAGCAGATAAAACTTTTCAACCAAAGCCCATAACCCTCATGCAATTATTGTCCATGGAACTTCTATTACACCCATAACCCCAATTAAGAAAAACTAAACAAGCAAATAAAACCTTCACATATGAAACACATGGATTAACATACTAATTGTTACCATATTATTTATTTAGGATAGACTCCTTAGGTTAGGTAATAGGATCTAAAGAGTTTGATCTCTATTACGATGATTTAAGGAGAATTTGCTTGGTAAGCTTTAAACACGATCATTGGACCAATTCATCTCCATCCAACCTTTTTTAGAGAGACTCATGCATCTATAAGAAAAGTTATTAGCCTTAGGCCTATTAAGCAACTCATTCAGGATAAAAGTAAATCGAGTGAACTTCATTTTGTTTATTAATCACCTAGATGATTAGATAGATGTCATTAGGTTCAAAAACTAATAAATACTCAATTATTCTTTCTTGTTTGACAAAACTCCATATATTAAAGAGATAACGTTCCGTTATAAAACCTCGGTCCTCTAAGATTATATAATATAATATTTAGGTAAAAGAATAATCTCAATTGCTCAAAAACTATAAAGTTAATGTTCTAAGTTCTTAAGCTTTTTTATTTGTTACTTATGCACTCGAGACTGCATGATTACCTATTCCTCATCTTAGCTATTCTCTCTCTAATCATCTCGTTAAGTTTCATCTCTACATTATTACTCTAAGATTATGTGTTATGCGATGCTTATATGACTAACACATGATCGCCAGTTAGAACTGCGGTATCTATACTAATCACGAATAAACACATAGATTATCACAAGATTGGAATCAAATCTACAATTATTCTACGTCAAAATAAACAATCAATAATATAATAAACTCATAATAGTGATGAGTCGGTTGGTTTGGACACTTCGGTATATGAAAGAAAGTGGCTTTGAATTTGATGGGAGTCTGCCTCGTGACTATCAATGTTCCAAACCCAACTGTGAGTGTGTGAGGGAATGAGAGGAAGAGATACGAGAATCCAATTTTATGGGAGAGAGAATTTTGAGACGTTGAAATAATACTGCTAATAACCGTGAGCAGTTAACGGAAAAGGATGATTAATTATTGAATGTATTATGCACGTGGGAGCAGAAACATGAGCAGTTATTGGGAAATGCTGATTAAAGATGGAAGTGGAAAGATGAACAGTTACTGAAAAATGATGATTAATGGTATGAAACATGCTGTACATGGAACAAAAAATAGCACGCCTACTTAAAAATAGGTCAAAGTACATTTTTTGGTTACACCAATCTCCTTCCTTCTAAATTTTTTGTATTTATGTTTACTGGTAGATTTATAATTTAAACCAAAACATTTTGAACTATCATCCTTCATTTATCTTTGTATGTTTTATATCTAAACTTATAAAACTTCTACTTATTTTACTCTTTTGCCTTAAGGTGTCTCCTCTTTGATAAGGTATGATTTTGGTATTTATTGGGGCTATCATCAAGGCAAGTCAAAAACAATAATATTTAGCTTGAAATCATCTCCAAAATTTCAAAACTCAAATTAAACTTAAAAAAAAAAAAAACTTGAATTGAGTTGATTAAACTCATTTCATCTCATTTTGATAGGACACAGTCAGTGACTCTTGCCTTTAGCATAGGCTTGTGCCATGAGAACAAATTAGTCCCACGAACAAATATCACTTGACTGAAAGGAAAGGGAACGACTAAAACATTATGCCCTAAAAGATTTTTTTTTTTTCTAATTATAATAATATTAAAGCAAATCTTTACTTGAACTCAAATTTCCATTTGAGCATGACCCATAATTACAAGGTCTTTTAGCCAAGTATGGTGAAGTACAATATGATAAAGGATTTAATATTTGTAGCTTATGCTTCATACACCTGTAACTGAATCCTATGTAAGCAAGCAAAGTAAAAGCCATGCATACCAAGACATCCTGTCCATCGCAAGCCTAAAGAAAATAATTCTACATTAATTTGGAGACTTTACTCCTTTTGAGACCTTATCCAATAGGCTCTTAACCCACCGCAACTCCTACTAGCTAATTTGGACTGAAAGTCGGGAAAAGACCATAGTTTGCCTCTACTAGAAGTCGGTATTTAATAGAACCCTAAATGTACCCTTAACGGTCTGCAATACATGACCAGTTAAGTTTTTAGTTTGATTTTTATTAGTCACTTAAAGGATAATCAAACAATTGGCAGGTAGAGACTTTAAAGTAGTCCTAACCCCTTGCTGTGCTCCTCTCGTATCAGTTAGTCCATACTTGAGATTAGGGAAAAGCGACCATTCTCCGATCTAAGAGGTTGGTATGTAATCAGAAGATACCTATATGTGCTCAGAATGAATTACATAACATGCCCAGTTAAGTTTTTAGTTCAATTTTTGTTAGCGTTGGTGAAAAGGTGACCAAATAATTCATAGAAACTTCAAAGCAAAATATAATCACAAAGTGTATATTTTTAATGTGTGTATGTATATATATATATATGCATGATATACATCATATATACCCACAATCTTACATATGTATTATATGCATGATATACATCATAGATATAACTTTATAATATTATCATAATCTTACATATGTATTATATGCATAGTAATGTTCGGACATTTGTGAATTATATTATATCATAATTTCATCATAAGTTATATCTTGTAGTAAAGCTACTTTTTAAGTAACATGTTTTGATCATACTAAATCATGGGATTTGTTTGTTAAGTTACGTTTTGTTTTCGAAAAAATTATCATAAGATGATAATTTCCGTAAACATTATAAAATATTCCTTTTATTATATTACTATCAACAATCAATCATATGCATCGAGCTAATAAGAGCACAACAATACATAATACGATTTCGAATTTCAAAAATAAATCTCAAAAAGATCTTTTTAGCTTTATAATCCTTTCAATCTTTACTAGCTAATAGAGTATTGACATTATGTGTGTAAAATTTATGTATCGTGCCATAATAAAATTCAATACAAAAAAAAATTATTAAATCAATCTATAAAAGTGATTATTAAGAGTGAAAAAATTATATATAAGTTGATTCTAAAATACATGTAAATAAAAAGTAATGAACAACTAATAGATTGCAAATATATTTATTGAAATAGTCTAATAATATTTTAATCATATTAATATGTTTTATCAAAAGGCATCGATGCCTATAAAATTGGGAAATTTGGTATACAATCGCGTTAATACTTAAACATAACTAAAATCAAATTATATGAGTGCTTTAAGAAAAGATTATAGGATAAAAGATATACTTTTTTAATGATTGAATTAATAAACCAAATGCATGAATAAAACCAAGTTAATACCCTCATAAAAAATTGAAGAGATCAAAAAATAGGAAAATTAAAAAGTAATAGAAGAAAGATTGTAAATCTATGAAATATGTAAGACTAAAGTCCTATAAGAAAGATAGAAAAGAAAAATAAAAGTTTATCTAAGGGGGAGAATAATAGATGCAATGAATATCTGAAGAGAGACAATCCATTTTGCTATTATTAATATATAGTACTAAAAACCAATTAAGTCAGAGGAGAAAAAAAAGAAGAATCTCAATTAGTGAAAAAAATAAAATGTCAATCAACATTTTATAAATTTGGTTTTAGCCTAAAAAATAAGAGATATTTAAAGAATTAAAGAAGAGATTTAAAAAAATGAAAGAATTACTTAATTTGCCCTTCATATTATCAAACTAGATTTGAATAATATATGTTTCAACGGTTAATTCTGGTATATTTTTGGGATATTTAAGGAAACTGTAAAATAATACCAAAAGACATTACCTTTTGGCTTTAATAATATAAATAAGAAAAATGTTGTATTTATATAATATGCCAAAACAAATTATATTTATACATAAATTTCATAAAATATAATAATTCATAAAATATGTATATAAATCCTTAACATATATACATTAGACTGTAGGATTAAGATATCATAATATGTATCAAAATATAACTTCATTATCAGATATGGTCAATGCAAAATATCCATCAAAACATTATTGTTCATTATAATATCTTGATTAGTATTATTAGAAATAGGCTCCTAGTACCAATAATTTAGGCCATTTTACATTTAATTTACATAATAAATACCATTAAGTTATTAAGTAATTACATGAAAATTATTGTATACTCAAAAAAATAAATAAACAATAGCTACTGAACTCACAGCCTAATTTTGTCAAATTACACTTTGTAATCCTAAAGTTACCCTTATTTATACCAATAGTCATATTTATAAGCATCCCTTATATCATGACAATCTCCAAATGTCAATACACATCAAGTTGATAATGAAATTTAATGAAAATCAATTTATTCCCTTAATCAACAAAAAATAACACTTTTTTTTTTATGAAAAAGAGCACTATAATTAACTCAAAACAAACAACCACAAGTCCTCCTTACACCATAAGAGCCATTAACCATAGGCTCACTTTGATGATAATATCCAAAAGCAACATCTATTCGATTGAAGTACTTTTTTCACCAGCAAAACTACCATACCGTTCTACTCACAGTCCACCCTATAAAGAACACAATCTGGGAACAAAGTAATACAATTTATACATTCCGATAAAGCAAGATAGCAAATAGAGATGTCTAAATCCATTTTCTAAATCCACTCAACCGCTTAGGAAGAGTCGATTTCTAGAATCAAATTCTAGATCTTATGATCAACTACCTAGGTTAGACCATCAAGAATCGTTGAGACTTCAAATTCTAAGGGCAAAGCATTGGTGAGATGTTTACAGAGTCCTCTTAAAATCTACCCATCAGCATCACGTGCAATCACACCAATACTTCCCCTACCTTGTGTTCCATCAACCACCCTATCACAAATAATTTTTATCCATCTTACATTTAGCTTCTCTCATAACCTCTGTTGAACAAAAACGCCTTGTTGCAATATCTTTGCTCAGTTTATTGTCCACTAAGCATTAGCGTTCGCTCGAACTTAATGTGCCCAAAACAATTCTTGATATTAGGTGTAAAAACCTAGCATTTTCTCTCCATCCAAATTCCTCTTAAAATGAAAAGAATAAAGACTAGGATAAGTGTTTGAACCTGTCGCATTTATCTTTCCTCCATTGTATTTTTTTTTCACAAGCACTCAAAAATTTTATCATCTCTATCCACTTCTAAGGAATCCTATATCCTAAGCAACTACCATCCTTCCTAGCTATGAGGGCATCGAAAAAACAAGTGTGATAATGTTTCATTTGCTTGAGTACAAAGAGGACAAAGTTTCTGTACCGACATGCCCCATTGCCTTAAATTATCTTTTGTAGGCAAGCCTTGATTAAGAATTTTCCAGACCAACAGTAGATTTCTTGGAATATTTAGGACCTTCCAAACCCAAGTCTAGTTTGTTTCAAATTCCTTCTCATGTTCGTCCCTACTAAAAGCTTCATATACTAATTTTTTTGTTACCACTCCACTTATTTCTATTGTCTATGTCTAGATATCCTTATCGATTAGATCATCAACAATAACAATCCATCCCAGTTTCCGCAAAATAACCTCATCAATTGGATATCTAATGAAATCTTCCTTCCATTGATTCATACCATTCCAAACTTGTTTGATTGTCAGGATATGATCAAACTTATTAAGGGTAACAATAGAGCCACTCGAATCCTCTACTTGCTTCAACCTAATTATCCAACCAAAACAATGTAGACAACCCATTACACACCCTAACTCTTCTTTTGTAATTCAACCAAGCAATAGTAGAGCGGAGAGTAGAATATAACTTGGAGCCTTTACCAAACCCACGCTAACATCTCAAAGACGATATTTAGTTTTTAAGAGACTAACCTACAATACATTACGTTTATTAAGATCCTAAGCTAGTTTTATGATATTCGCTTGGTTGCACCTATAAACATCTACTAAGCCTAACTTACCCTTTTCTTTTGGTAACTTGGTCTTTTTCCAATTGATACAATGCTGCTTTCGCTAATCAAACGTTAAACCCCAAAGGAACTCTCTGTATATGCGCTTAAGCTTACTCAAAATATTCTTTATTAGTATCATCACTTGGGAATAAAAGTTTGTGATACTCTCTAGAACTAAAGAGTAGAATTCCTTAAACATTATATGTGTATTTTTCGAAATTTCTTTTAATGTATGCAAGATTAACGTTATGAAGAGGCCATGATAAATTTTTTATCATGAAACAACAATATTTCATTTCTAAAAATTGGTTTTATTTTCATTATAATAATGTACATAGAAAGAAAGTACCAAAAATATTCACAAATTTGAAATTATGAAAATATGACATAAAACTAGATGAAAAAATATGCTTCTTTTTTTTATTTTTTTATAACTAAATAAGTTGATTTAATATTTTGTTTTAAGAAATTGAGGACAGTTTGAGTGAAAACAAGGTCAACTAATACTCCTCAACATCAGCTCCTTAAGTGGCCCTTGAAACATGCATATACAAACTTTTCATTTAGGTGCATTCCTTGAAAAAAAAAATCCAAAAAATGGGCTAAAGGAAAAAATATTACATATAAGGGCAATAAAGGCATTTTTCCAAAAATTATGCTTCATTTTTTTATAGTTAAATAAGTTGATTTAAAATTTTTTTAAGAAATCAAGGACAATTTGAATGGAGAACAAGGTGAGCTAATACTCCTCAATAGCAACTCCTTAAGTAGCCTTTAAAACATGGTAAACTAACTTGCCCCTCAAGGTGTTCCTAAAAAAAAAAATTTGAAAAATGGGGTTGAAAGAAAAAATATTACGCATAGGGGACAACGAAGACATTTTACTAAAAAGTGCCTTCCTTTTTTTTTTTTAACAATTTAAGAGGAAGGTGTTTTCCTAAAGTACGTTTTTTTATTTAATATATTAAAGAAAAAGGCATTTTCTTAGAAAACACCTTCACTACACTTAAAACTAGAACACCATTAAAGAAGAAGGCCCTTTCTTAGAAAACACCTTCATTGCACCTAAAACTAGATACCCCTCTTACGACATAATTGACTGATGAGAACTACACTAAAACAAAAGGGAACTTCTTCCCTCTTGACTGAGACATGCAATATTCCTCCAATCTTATATATCTAGGTGGTTTTTTTTGTGTTTTCTTCACTTGAAATTGAAAGTAAACAACCTCGTATTCCATTTAAATCTTTTTTTTTTTACACAAATTATTCGTATACATGCAAATTAGACAATTTCTATGCTAAGGTTTCATGTCTATTCAAATTTGTGATTTCTATGTTTTGATCTCGTTTTTGTGTGTAATTGTCAACTTTGAAACACATAGTTAGGTGATTTGTTTGTAAATTACACATTGGAGCATATATTAGTCTCTTTGGACTTTGGAGTTTAAATTTGACCATATTACATATCATATGTAAAGTGTTCAGTGAAATACTACAATAAGAATAGAGAGTTATTTAGTTTATATATTCATTTGAATGCGTTATTTCCTCCTTCTCTAGTTTTTCTATGCAATCGTTAATATCGAAATATGTACTTTTTTTTTTTTTTGTAAACTACACATTAGCACATATTCTACTTAATGTGGAGTTAAAATTTGAGCGTATAGCATATCACACATAAGGTGATAAGTTAAATGTAAATTTTAGAATGAAAAATTATTTAGTTTAATGTAGAAGTAATGACACGAATATGAAAGTCACAATGCACAAACCATGATGTGCTAACCGAGAATTCAGGAGTTGTATCTTACTCCTTGATTGCCATCAAGGACAACGATAATATCGAAAGTTTATTTGAGACGGTAGAATCATTTAGGTAAAACCTATATTCACCAATTATATGTGAGGATTGTAAAACCAGAAGGAGCAACCCCGATAAATGAGAGACATGCCTCCAACTCAATTTAATGAGCTAGTTGAATATGAAGACGAGCCACTATCTATGCATGCCCCTGCATAGGATGATGATACTGTAATCTATGAGGCAGTTGGACCAATATTTTAAAAAGAAGTTTCACATGACTAGGTAGTTCAACGAATAAGAGGATTAGATGATGAAGAAGAGGATGATGATGATAATAATTATGAGTTGGATGGAGATGAAGAAGATGACGATGATGACTAAGATGATGGTACTTAAACCAAGATGCCTCCAACATCTCCCATTATTCTTATGATGGGTGGTAGTAGTTCCTAAATGCTAAAGATGTTACTCAAACACCCTTACGCCTTTGGCTTAAGCTCAATAGAGCCCACACTAGCACGGAGTCATCCTCTAGAGGTTTAAATGATTGGATCAACTATTAAGGATGCAATACCATTCTTCAACTAGGGTAGAGACAATGGCTATGTACAATTCAAGAGGAGTGTTGACGAAGAGTTCAATAACCTACAAGCTAGTAAAGACATATACATAGTTATGAGATTTAACAAGAAGAATGAACTAGTGAGAGCTGTAAAGCATTACCACATTAAGCATTATGTGGACTTTAGATCGGTGGAATCTAAAAAGAATAAGTATTTAGTCATGTGTACTAAGCACGAAGATGGATGCAAGTGGAGATTGAGAGCATGTAAGAAAAAGTTAGAGGGTGTATGAGTGATAACAAGGCTAGTAAGACTTCATACATGTGTAAATCTAGTAATAACTCAAGACCACCTACAATTGGATTCTAATACGATAACAATGGAGTTTTTGAATGTTGCTAGAGAAGACCCCAATACAAAAATTTCTCAATTACATAGTATTATTAATAGGCAATTCGGGTATATGGTTACCAATAGAAGGTTATGGTCTAGAAAGATAAAGGCTATTAAAGCAGTTTATGGTAGTTAGGAGAGATCACATGGCAATCTTCCAAGACTCCTCAAAGCCATATAGATGAGCAATCTCGGGACAAAGGTTGAGTGGATGTAGGGTAGGTCGGAGGAAGCAAGGGTAACAAAGCTATAGTGGGTTTAGTGGTCTTTTAGCCCATGTATAGATGCATGGAAGTTTTGTAGGCCTGTAGTTGCTATTAATGGGACATTTTTATATAGAAAATACTATCATAGGTTACTCATTGCAAGCAGCATAGATGGCGTAAACCATATAGTCCCTCTAGCCTTTGTATTAGTGGATGATGAGATGACGGAGGCAAAGGGTTGGTTTCTTAGGAATCTAAGGCAACATGTTTGTGATGAGAGAGTAGGCCAAGAGACCAAATGCCTTATATTAGATAGAGGGATAAGAATCCAGTTAACTTAAAGGAGAGATGAAAATAGATGAAAACCCCCCTTCATAGTTTGGCGTTGGTGTATACACCACATTGCAAGTAATTTTAACAAGGTACACAAGAACAAATAATGTAATAAGTGGGCCACTTTTGGTGTAATATAAGCTTAGCCTCGGAAGTTTGAGAAGTGCATGGAGAAGGTGCTTAGTCTAAAGCCTAATGCCTCCTCATACTTAGCATGGTATGATAGTTGACAATACTAGGCCTCTAGTAACCCGATGAAGTATAGAGCAAGATACTATACAGTACCCTATGCATATGGTGAGGACATATTGAAACGCCTTTGGTTGACACAGCCTAAATCAAGTATGAACAACGAACACAACTTCTACTTTGGCATTCCATATCTATTATGTATGAGCTAACATTGCTTACATATATGTGCAGGCCATAGGTAGCCTTATATCAATGACCTCCTCGAGATCATACCAGAGTACTACAGCCGTAGCAAACATGTATGGACAGCTCAAGTGCCCTTGATATGCTTCTACATTATTAAGTGACACCATAAGAGAGTAGTGCACTCATTTAAGGGGTTGCAAAGGGTTCCCCTGATTGCGACACCAATGAGGTAGAGTGACTACATCTCATTAACTTAAGGGGTCGCATTGAAGTCAATTGGATCAGTTACCATATAAGTTATATTAGCATTTAGAATGATAGGCATGCTCAAATATTACATATAGAAGGTTCAAGAGGTGTCAAGCGTAGCTATAGGCAGTCGTATATGACTCTTACATACTGTTACATTGGTTATGATAGAGCTCTACTAGGGGAATTGGTAAGTATATGAATGTCACCTACTAATTGTGATTCATTATCTTACACCCACTTGTGCTAATGCTCCTTCATTTTACAAGATGGGGATTTATAGTAGATTCGGATATCCATGGACCAAGCCAAATACATCATTACTTGAGTCCATGTCTATTGAGGTATGCAACTGCTAGAAGACTACACTTAGATTACATTATACAAACATCATTTCGCTGAATCGTAAGTCTAAGAGCATCATGACTCGGACAAATGAGATTACAACCTTCTAGATCTACCCAGGCAAGATAAACACATTGTAAGTCCTACAATCAATCCCTCAGGGTTTCAATCGGTTGAAAGATCCGATCAAGCTTAAATTATAAAGTAAAGCTAGAAATATTAGTAAAATGATCCCGTAAGTTTGAATTTAAGAAAATAAGCAATAAAATAAAAGACTATAAAAATTTCAAATTTTAAGTATATAACTCGTCAATTATCGGAAATGCATAAAATGCATTCCAATAATTAACGAATCGCTAGAGATAAATTATATGTATACTAAAAATCATAAAATGACCTAAATAATATTTATAAATATTTATTTATACTATATATGAATTTACATGTAAGTATAAATACGCGTAATTACTTAAAATACGTGAAATGTGCTAAAATAATACTAAATAATTAAATAAAATTCAAAATTAATTAAGGAAAAATCAAGAAAAAATCAGGAATGACATAGAATTGGGTCGTGGCAGTTGGGAAAAAGAAGAAAAAAATCAACTAATTAAATTAAGACAACACAAAAGCCAAAAATTAAGGGATAAGGCAATTGTCTTGTTTAATTTAATGCACAATAAATTCCCTAAAGCTCTATAAATAGGAAAAAAAATTCAGAAGCTCATTTGGACAGTTAGAAATTAGAGAAAATTAGGGAGAGGCGAAAATTGAGAGAAAAATTCAAGTTAGAAAAAAAATAAGAAAAATTGTGCAATTAGGGCCTTTAAAGGGAACCCACACCAAACGAGCAGTTGGGAGTGGAGGGCCACCACCACCACACGATGGTGGTAACGCCTAGACCGGCCGACAAGGCCACAGTGGCCAGCGGTGGCTGAAGCCATCCAGATTGGTGAGTCCAATTTCCAACCCAATTCTTGTGTAATTTTGTAAAAATAGTAAATATTATTATAAAATTATAAATTTTGTTATTCTAGAATATTTTTGTATTTATTTTTTAGTAAAAATATTATTTTGATGAAAATATGTCTCGTGATATAGGGTCCTTAAGAAATCGTGCAAAACCGAGCATGTTTCGGTTTAGAAATAAATGACCTTAGGAGTGTAGTTTTGAATCCAAAATTTTTGTGTAGACTACTTAGATGATATAGAATAGTACTATGAAGCCCATTTTCAAAAATTAATTTTCAAAAATTTTAGATAATTTTTAGGCCCTAAAATGAGGGATAAAATGGGTAATTTAGAGTTAATTAAGTAATTAAATAATTAATTACTGATTTAGTGAATAATTATATGTTTTAGGATGTTGAAATCTGATGGAGTATGATACTTGTAGCATTTAGGGTGTTAGATGTAATTATTAGGTTAATTATGTAGCAAATAAGTAATATGGGAAAATAGTACATTTTAAGTTAATTTTGTAAATTAGAGTAATTAGATGTAAAATCTGATTTAAGAGGAATTTAGAAATTTTGAAATGATAATTGATGTTTTGAGATGATAATTAGAGTGATAGAAATATTAGAAGTATATTATATACATAATAGATAATAATACATAATATGTAATTATTGGAAATATAATAAATAGAAAATATTATAATAAAAATTGATATTATGATAATAATAAAAATGTACAATAAATCTGATAGGAAACTTGAATTTATTGAATTAGATGAAAAATATAAAAATTTCTCACATCAGGAGTGAATTCGGTACATTAACCCGGATTTAAGTATACTGGTGAAATAAAATACTAACTAGGGGTAATGATGATATTTAGAAGATCGGGAAGTAATGTGATTAATTTCACATTATGGGTTGAAACGAATTTCTAGTATAAAACAATACTTAGAAATCGAACTAGAACCTAATTTAGAAATCGAACTAGAACCTAATTTAGAAATCGATATGAAAACTGAACCCGAACCTAACCCCAAACCTAGAATAATTGTAAAAGACTTAAGACCCTAAACAAAATATAACAATAAACGTTATAGGATAAAATGAACCTATAATAGTTATATGAAAAACTGAAACCACGTTTGTGTTATAGGGATAATCGGCGATGGCCTGAACAAATCGGACTTCAAGTGAGTAAGCGAGGAGTCGAGATAAGTTGAGATTAATACGATGTTATATTTTGAAGGCTTGAAATTATGCTTAGTTGTGCTTGTTAGATAGTCTGTGGTGTGCATGTGCTTGATTACGAGTGATGCTATGATTCTGTCTGTTGTTCTGGCTTGTATTGTATGGTTTGTATGAAATGATTGATCACCCTAAACTGGACCTAATCAAATATACAACCAGTAATCATAATTGGACATGCATGGCAACCCATTAAGGGAACTTAGGACTCTCCGGCCAAATACCGACCCCTTCGAAAAGGATAGCGCAGGATTGCATAATGATCCCTTCTTCATCCTCAGTCGAACTAAGTGACAGGTAAGGAGGTCGCGGCAAAGGTGAAGATAGTGGTTCAAAGGTAGTCGCGAGAGGAGCGGGGTCTCCATTGCACAAGCCTGGGTTTGGTCGTGAGCTGTTGCATTAACGGCAACTCCTCAACTTGGATTAGAGCGGGCTTAATTTCTCTAATCTCACGACGAACCGGATAACGTCGTGCGATGGCATTTGCTTACACATGCATTGCACCTAATAAGTTGATTGATAACCCTGTTATGTGTTTATGGTGTAGTTTTAAGTTCTCCATCCTAACTTATTGAGCTGTGGTTGCTTACATTCCTATAGACGTCATGCAGATGCTGGCTAAGAAGCGACAAACAACTACTCTGAAGCTAGCAACTACTGGATTCTAGGGAGTAAGGAAAAACCTTTGAAGAACAAACATATATTTTTAAGGTCTAAGCTTTTACTTTAGAATTTTTCATTTTTGAATAATATAATAACTAGAAAATATATTACGAAGAAATATTGTAAACTTTAATTGTAATAACTGAATTATAGTGTATATATAGAAATTTCTTCACTTTCTTAGGTAAATAATTTATTTAAATTACAAACTGTTTACTTCAAAGCGAGTTAGTCGTGGACACCTTGTGTAGATCAGGTCTAAGATAACGGTTGTAAGGCCAACTTCTCTCTTAGGACAGTTTATACGGCGGGGCTGTTACGACTCTGCCACTTCAAGGCGTAACACGCATGAGAATGAGGGGCCTTACGTAAAGGTAGGGATGAGGTCAACCAAATATTGATACTGTAAGGCCATCCAATGTCTTGTTAACCATTAAGGATCCTAACGTAGGGACCATATCGAGCCTTCCATTGAGCTCCTTTAGGACCCACTCATATAGATGAAGTTTGATCTGCCCTTCATGCCACCAACTCCCCATAAGAAAGAAAGGCGATCTGTGAGTTCTCGAGGTAAGAGTTCATCCTAAGTTCCAACAACTACTCTACCTTAGCTTATAGAGTCACCTTATTAACACATTTAAATACAAGAGTTAGAGGCTCTAGCCACTGGCGATGAAAGTGGGTTTAAGTAAGGGTTAGCTTCTAGAGTAGCTCGTGTATTAACTATAAATAAGAGAAGAAGAAACTAGCTCTATACATTATGTTGTGTTGTATGAACTCCCAGATTTGACATTTCTAGTTATGTACATTTTCATATAAGAACGCTTCTTCTTATTTCTTTATATGCTCTAGATGTTTTGCACTTAAGCATTTAATTTCAACTTTTTGGTTATCTTGTTGTAGTTGGATATGTAAGTGGTTAATGGAAGGAAAACTATCGAGTTAGGCAAAATGTGGTGGAGTTTGGCGTTGACTATCTGAGATTGAAGGGGGGTATTACTTTTTAGTCTATATTCATTCTGTTTTCACTTGGATATTGTTAGGTTTTTTTCATTTGTATTTATCTGCACCTGTTGGTTGTTGTACAACAAGTGATTGTAAAGAAGAAGCTTTCCTAAAGTGTGCTTTCTTCTTTAATTAAAGAATAAGGTGCACGTCAAGAAAGTGTCTTCTTCTTAAATTGCAAAAAAAAAAAAAAAAAAGGAAGACACATTTTGGAAAAGCACCTTTACTACTCCTAAATGTAATATTTTTTCTATAACCCCTTTTTAAAAACTTTTGTATAGCTAATGCATTCGTCCAAATGGTTTCCTTACATTTCTAATTTCCAATTTTAATTCCCTTGATTGTTATCACTAGTTCCCAAAGGTACTAAATGTTGATTTAAGATGGTTATGTGTTTTTATATGGTACTAAGTTGGTAGAATTTGTTTATGAAGTATTAGTATTCTAGTTATATTATATCAAGTGTCATTATCTATGTTATTATAGTAAAAGAGAGATTCGATGTCTTTTTTGTATTCCTTAAAATATCCTTAAAATATATTAAAAACAACAAATAAAACATCTGGTAATTGAGGGTGTAAACTAGTCAAACTACTTGAGTTCGACTTAATATTTACTGGAGTTCAATTTGAGAAAAATTAAGCTAAGCTTGAACTCGTTTATAATGGTTAGCTTGACTAGCTTGCAAACTTAATCGAGCTTGTATCAAATATAAATGTCAATTAAGTCCAAGTCAAGATCAAGTTTAACCACTAATTTTATTATAATTAGAAAAAAAATGAATTTTTAAATAATTTAGATTTAAATGAATTTAATCCATTCAAGCTTAGGCTTGGTTAGTTGTATTTCGAGTCAAGCTGGGTATTGTATCGTCTTAACTCAACTCGTTTATAATCCTAATGGTAGTAAAATTTAGGTTAGTAATATCATGAATAAAGTTGTGATATTTCTAAATCTCTCTTTTTCTCTCTCATTTACACCTCATTTAAAGTTTAAAATCTTTTCATTCTTATACTATCTTTCCAAATTCGTGTTTCTTTTATTTTTGAAAAAGTTGCACTACTCATTATCTTATTTAAACTCCTTCCTCTCTTTGGTTATTAAAAAAAAAAAAAAGAAGCTCTTTTCTCTTCATTATATTACATTTAATTGATTGCCATAAAAGAATATTTACTTTTACAAATTATTTGTTCATTCCCTTTTTTCATCTCTTTCTCGATCACTTACTTATATAAAATTTTTTAAAGTAATAATTTATATATTTAAAGCAGCATTAATGTTTTTTTAACCAAAACCTTAAGTACACTAATTTCACCATTTTCTCTACCTAACATTTATAATTTATTAATATTTTAGTTTATGGTTATAGGAGCTCTTCAATCACCATCGTAATATTCTTCATATTTATATAAATTTTTTGTAAAATAGTAATTATATGTTAAACTATTAACGTTTCACACATTAATGTTAGATTTGCCATGCATGGCAAGTATAATATTTGCTAGTTTCATGATATATTAGAGTTAGTGATCCTTGATCGCTTTAGTGGTAATTTATAGGTTTGGGGTATCATTTGTTGGGGACTTTTAATAAGTAAGGTGTAATTTACCTACTTTTATGTGTATATTTATTATCTACTATGTATTTTTAGCAAGCATGCGTCTACTCTAAATGCCATTCCTTCTAAAAGTATTAATTTCATGAGCCAATTTATGTATCGTTAATGTGAAGTTTGAATTTCAAGTTTTTAACATATAATAAATTATAGTGACAAACTTAAGTATATAGTGGCAATAACCTTTTAATTAATTTGTTTTATATATTGAAACTTACAAAGTCATTTGTCTAATTTTGATGGCAATTCACAAATTTTGAGCCAGAATGGAAATGTTTTTATACAACCTAAAATTTAGGTATATATGTCATTAAGTAATTTTTTCTCAAGCTTCTCTCTCTCTCTCTCTCTCTCTCTCTCTCTCTCTCTATGTTTATATATATATATATAAATATATATATAAGTTCTATAGGTATATAAGACCTTACTTATAATTTATCCTATAGGTATAAGTTCCCAAATCTTTTGAATCGGAACTTATTATACAGCATTTTGAAACCACTATGTACCTTATAAAATTTATAAGGTACTTTATAGAACTTGTAATTTTTTGAAATTTTCTTTGCAAATTTCAACATGGCGTTTTTTTTATCTTCCTTATAAATTTCAAAATTATATAAAGCTACACAATACAAATTCACTTTCTTAAATATATAAACTAAGAAATGAGATGTTTTATAGTTTTCATTATACTAGGGTTAAACGTAGCAAAAGAGGAAAAGGAGGTGAAAGAACGAACAATAGTAAAAAAAAAAAAAAAGAGGGATTGACTAAAGAGATATAAAGCATTTAGTTTAAGATTTTATTATAGGCTAGACTTTTTTTTAAGGCTAAAAAAAATACAACTGTATTATATTTTTTTTTATTTATTAATATTATTTAATTATTATCTTAGAGTAGGTACATGGTATGTTGGAACCTATACCCCATATATTTTAAAGTATGGGTTCCTGAATGGGTACAAGGTACCTTAACTTAACTTCATACATATACCCTGCTCTCATACTCGTACATTGCCTTATAGAAGCAGTTTTCAAAAAATTACTACTTAGAACTTATCTTATGGCCCTCAATACTCACTCGAAACCTACCCTATCAAATAGAGCCCAGGTGGGTATCTTATATGATAGGATTACCTACTCATCTCTAATATTATATAGATATTTATATATACATACATATAGCCAAAATGTAATATCATGGCTCTTTTAAAAGTTATATCACTTTACATTAGTAAAACACCTAATCTATCCACAAACAAACAACCAACAAACCAACCAACAATCAATTCCAAAAATAATGAACCCTAACAATTTATCATATAAATTAACAATTGATAAATTGAAATCAAAAGTAACAATTGATAACCAATGATCAAAGGTATACAATGCCTCATAAGCCACACCAATTAACAGTTGATAAATTGAACTCAAAAGTACCAACAAAATCATGATTAAGACCTCATTAAATAATCTAATTTTTTTATTTATAGTTATAGACCTAAGGGTTGATTAAACTTTATTTTTCTATGAAAACTTTAAATATGAATCTATATAGCTTTGCACATTTCCCTAAATATGAGTCTATATAGCTTGTTACTCACTTTTACTGCTAATTACACATGAGTCATAAATTTCATATCAAAACATCGAGCCTTAACTAATAGCAAATATGAATCAAAATTACCTTAGACTCAAGATGCATTAAATGAGGGCAAATAAAGATAAGAGGTGGCAAAGGAAATAAAAGCCAATAGAGAGTGATAATGCTTTGGGAATAAAATGAGAGGTAACCAAGAATGAAGGATTTGATATGCCTTAAAGTTCTTACTTTCTACAATGGTAAATGTATTTTCTCTTGGAATAAATGTTAAGTTAATAATAGGTTCTAAAAATTTGGAGACAAAGTCTATTATATAACCTTTACTATCCACTCAAAACCTAATCTATGCAAGGCATAGCAGATTTTAGAATTTGATAAAGTCACGTACATAACCCTAGTATAAGATATTATAGCCTAAGAGTTTGTTTCATGGTATCCAAATTTTTTATAGGATACTCATACATAAATTGGATTCTCTTAATCTATTACCAACTCAAACTCAACTATTTGATTCAGATTGGGAGTATACTTCATTAATTTGATGTAAGGAAGATACTATATACTCCTACTAAGCTTTATGTTAATGCTAATCTATAAGCTACATTGCCAACTCTCTCCAAAGTTTCAAATGATCAATAAATCCTAAACTTAATATATTTAACTTTGAATGACAAAATATTTGTAAACACTCGATTTTTGCTCCCTAATAACTATAGTTTTTAGTTTTAGTTTCTTTTAAAAAAATAGGGTCCTAACTCAAAAATAAGAATAAAATAAAAAATAAAAAGATAAAAATAATAAAAATTAACAAAATGATGAAAATCCCAAAAAATAAGAAAAGAAAAAATTATAAAGATTTTTTTTAAAAAATTTTTTAGGAAGTAAATTATTTTGGGGACAAATAGTTTTAGTTTTATCTTAAGCTTAAGTTTAAGCTTAATTTAGATAATTATTTTAAAAAGTCGCATGTTTTAAGTATAATTTAATTATACTAAAAGGTACAGGCCAATGACTTAACCGATAAGTATTAAAATATTAAATTGGATTTATTTTAAAGTCGTAAGTTCAAATATCGTTAGATACATATGTATTTTTTATCTTTTATTCTATTATGATTTCTTTTTTAAAATCTAATTTTAAATCTCAAAGAATCTAACAAAAATTCTTGAGATTCATATTTAATTAAATACGATTCGACACAAAAAATTTGTTTTGGAGTTTGCAGGATAAACAAACACAAAAAATTTTTACACATACACACACGCCCAAAAAGAGAAAAAAGATCCTTCGTTCACTGTGTGAAATAAAACAAATTTCACACAACTCCAAGATGCACACGAATCTAGTCTCCCTTATTACATCCCTTACACGCCCACATGATTCACACATCAATCCAATCAGCCCAAGCACAGCCGTCCCCTATCAACTAGCCCCTGTCACGACTAAGCAAATACCACTCTCGCCCAACATCATAAGACCCACTCGCTTAACAACATAAGACACACTACGCCCGAAGACCAATCTACACGAATGCCTGGAGTAATCCCTTGCACGATACTCGTTGCCACTCACTGAGGATAGCAGCACCACATCTCCACGCCCTGATCAACAACCAGTTCCACACGCCCCAACAGAACCCCAATTTGACGCTACTACAAAATCATCACCCAAGTCCACATCACGCGTAGCCATCGCACTTACACACGTTACGCCGAGCACCCACAGAACACAGCAACAGTACATGCAATCTCTCCCATCGTCCATCAACACAAATACGTCTACAATCCGCTGACCGTCCAAAACTAACCAACCGAGCAGCATAGCCCCATCCTTGCCACAGCACAATAACAAGCCCGACACTGAACAAGCCATTCCGATCAGCTACTGCCCAACGCCCCATCCTCTCTAACTGATTGCAGCTGTTCCATCCATGGCCACGCATGATTGCGTTAGCCACTTCACTTACCGCACGCGACAGCTAAGCCATCAACGATAGCCGCACAATCTTCTTCTATAGTCGGCACTACACCCCCTATTCAATACACTACTCACACGACATAAAATGAAACTCCCCTGCGCAGCACTTCACTAACAACAAGTGACCAACATTCTACTGTCACGCATGAAGCCAGTGTAGCAACTACAACGCTAACAATACAGCCAATCACACCGCACGTCCCTCCCTGTTAAGCCCCCCGATGCACGGCCTAAAATTTGCTCGTCCTCTTCGCTGAACACGACCTGTACTTCTACACACAACCCCTGCCCATATAGCTGGACAAAAAATTCAGGTTAGAGTTTCTTTTAATTCGTTTCTTTATTTATTTAATTATTATTATTTTATAATCATTACGTTATTATTCTATTAGTTAGTTAAATTCATAGCATGGTACATATATATATATATGTTTATATACTAACGGAGGAGACTTTTAATATTAGTTTTTATATATTGGGTATATTACATAATTTTATTAATTTATTTACATAAATAGTTATTAAAAGTAGAAATATAAACGTGAGTATATATATATATATATATATATATATTAGTTTAGGATTTTTTTTATTAGGTTCTTTTTTTTAGAAATCATCGCATAGAAAAAATAATATTTTTTTGAAATAAAAATTATAGAATATTAAAAAATCTTTTGAACACTAATGAGTTATGATCTCCTCATATTTTATTTGAATGAATTGAATCGATTGAAAACGTAAATCTGATCAATTTTTTTTTCAAAGTTAAAATCAATCAATACACTAAAGTTTTCGGAAAGAATTACGATAATTTAATCTTGATTAACGGGTACGTAAATACTTTCGGAGCGATAATAAAATATGTATAAATTTAGGTTTTTTTTTCTTTTTTAGTTTCTTTATTTATCTTTTCTTTTCTTAAAAATGTTACAAAAAATAATTAAAAGAATAATCATAATTTCGATAAATAGATAGTAGTATATATTAAGGTTTAATAAGTTAGCTCCCGGATTTGAAATCTTCTGGTTTGCATTAAATTAAATTGAAGATCGATAGTCAAATCGTAGTTAATCCACCCAATTGATTTCTATTTTTCTTTTTCCTAACTTTTGTCATTTGGTGACTTAAAAGCTATTTTTTAATAAAAAAACCTTGAAATTTCTCAATTTCTTTAGTCAAAAATTAATATTAAATGGATTAGGGTTTGGTATTATTCAAATGAAAGAAATCGAAAAATTAGGAAATATCTTTGGTGTGTGAGATCCTAAAAACACATAAGCATTTGCAAGAAATGATTATCCTAATATCCTTGAAATTTGAGGCATGAGCTGTATTTTCTCTTAAAATTTCCTTTATCTTAGATACTTTAAAGGCCTTTGCTATGGTCACCAACACTATTTGTTATTTGTTTCCCCATAACTCATATGTGGGTAGATACTGAAGCACATCTTGATTTAGGTTGTTCAAAGACCAGCTTAATAGCCTTTGAATCTCTCAACTTATGTCGAAGTTATCATCTTTTGATATGTACAAATGTGCATCTTCATTCTAGCAATCTACATTTACATGATTACTTGATAGCTAATTCTTTTTAAGGATGACATCAAATTCTTGCATCCCCAATATTGCTAAATGCACATAAATCTATCTTCCCTCTACTTCTATATTGTAGTTTCTGTGGACACTATTCAACGTTGGGCATCAATCAGTTTATGCTCACCACCAACTTTGAAAATAAGACATATGTGAATGTAATCTTTAAAGATTTGTTTCTATTTTTGTTATTTCTTTTTATTGTTTCCATCTGTACATAAAGAGGTGTATGCATGTATGTTTATAAATTTGCTACTCTTAGAATAATGATTTCCAAGCCACTAACTACTCTTCCTAGGAAACATTGAAATGACCTCAAAATTGAACTTAAGACCATTTTCGAATTTATTATTCATGGGAGTACTGGATCCTTCTGCACAGGGTATATGCATGCGTATGTGTGTGTGTATACTCACATGTCCATTCATCAAAATCCTTTTGAATACTATTTTGAAATACATATTTCTAGGTTTAAAACTCAAAAGTGTACAAATTTAAGGGTTGTAAATTATCTTATTTGTAAGGCAATTATTTATGTATTTCATTTATAATGGATCTTTTGATCTTATTCAACTTTTTAATTTCTCAATAACTTATTATAAAGAAAAGATTTAATAGACATGAGATGTCATTAGGATGTTCAAGTGGTGAGCGATTTCCACTAAAATTTTGACATGTATACACACAATTAAATCATCATGCCAACTCATCAACATTAAATCTCTGGCTTTTTTCCTGTAAATAACATTAGGTGTCTATTACTTTTAACTTTTAAATTCAAAATTAAAACTTCCACCAAACTTTTCGATCCCAATCTCATGCAGCTAAAACTTTTCTCTTCCCTTGATCTATCCTTTATCTCTCAAAGGCTTTTAAGAAACTCAAACCCTCAAATTTTGTTTCCATGGTATGAAAAAAGAATGCAACTTGCATCCATATTTAAGAAAAGTTGAGAGTCCCTTCAACTCTTTTCTCACCAATCTATCCTTTCTATTCCATGTCTTCTATAGATCCTTGAGTCATGCTATTAATGTTTGAGAATGGTGTGCTAATGTGACAAGAGATAGGTTTTGAGGCAATGCGGTTAAGGTGTTTGATGAAATGCTTGAGAGGAACGTTTTTATAAACCTAGAGATTTTTAGGTATATATGTCATTAAGTATGACAGATTTCTAGACTTAAAATTCAAAGCATACAAATTTAAGGGTTGAAAATTATCTTATTTATAGGACAATTATTTTATGTATTTCTTCTATAATAGATCTTTCGATCCTGTTCAACTTCTTAATTTCTTAACATCTTATTATAGAGAAAAGGTTCAATAAACATGATATGCTTAAGTTGTGGGTTTTTAGTTCGGGTGGCGTTTACAAGCTTACAGCTTTAAAAGAGGGGAAAAATGGTGAATAGCTTTGTGGTCCATATAATTGATCGATGCTTGACTACAATCCGGAAATGGAAGCATGGGTGGAATGAAAATCGAATAGCTTTGTGAAAACCGGTTACAGGTTTCTCCATATGGAAAGATCAAGCCTTGTAAACAAATTTTTACGGTGAGATTTATAAAGATAAGATTGTGGAGGAGCACATCCCCAATGAAAGTGTGTTCATTATTAAAGCCTTAAGAGATATAATAATAAGAAGAAGAAGAAGAAGTAGAAGAAGGAGATGAATTAAAGTTGTTGAATGAAGACTGCTGACAGTTGGTGGCTCCATATGTAAAAGACGAGTTGTTGGATGAATGTCTAAGGTTGCTAGAAAAAGAAAAATCTTATCTGAAGTTTTCTCAAAAGCATTTGGAATCAAGACTTTTAGTTTCTCAAGAGGATGTTTGAAATTTTTCAAATGTAGTAATTCTTGTCAATTTTGACTAGTTTTACAAACTACCAAGTACATTTTTTGCAAACTATCAAATGTCACATTTGCATACACTTGATGATGGAATTCGATAATAATGCTAAATTGTCTATTCCCAGAACCAACAATTAAAGATACTACAAACAACCTGTTTGCTTTTCAATGAAATAAAGTGTTCTTATAACATTACATAATTTTACTTCTTAGCTTCCAAAACCAACAATTCATCTAGAAAAAAATAAAACACTAGTTTAAAGAGAAAGTACAACTAGCATTAATTTGAAAAATAATATATTAGTTTCAAACTATTTACAAGATAAAATCAGACTAATGACTAATTATAAAAGCTAAAGGAGCATCTAGCTCCGACTAAAGTATTGAGAGTTCTCTCCCTACAAAAACCATAATCAATACAGTCCATCTTTAATACATCTAGAACAAAAGTTGAAGGAACATAAGAAAGCAATTCATCTTCCTCCATCTGCATTTTTCCTACTAAATTACCCGTGGCCATATTCAACTCCTGCATTTTGATGTTCCTTCTTTGCTTCTAGACATTAAAAATCCAAAATCAATAAATATAGGCACAAAAGCAAGAAAAGCTAATCAGCACAAATCACCCAAAAAATCTACATCTCTCATCCGACCAAGTTAAATCATTCCTCTAAACAGTCTCAATATTCTCTTAATTTCCAAAACAACATAAAATGCAATGAATTTGAATCCTTTCCATTTATTCTTCCCTTGTTTTCCCTTGATTTACAAATTAATTATTAAAATTATCTAGATTTTTTAAATATTACATGATGTCATCATATTCTTTTACTCGAACAAGGAATCTTCTCTTCACATAATATTTCACCAAAAAAATTAGGAATTCTTAATAACTCAAGAATTGTACCCAACATCACTTCCATCACCAATATTGATTCTTGAAACCAACAAATAAAAGCATGTATTATGTACATATGAGACATTTTTTTCAAAACTATGGTATATTATAATTTTTTGATATATTTAAATAAGGAAGCTATAACTGAAAATGAAGAAGAAGAAGAAGAAGAAAAGAATACTTGATTGAGGAGCATTTTATATGATATATTGCTATCTCTATCGTGAAGTCAAGACTTAGGGTTAAAAGGTTTCCTACAAAACACATTAAAAAACCTACTTACAAAGCTATTATAAAAGGAACAATTGTTAGTATCAAAAAGGAACATTTTTATTGAATCTTGGCAAAGTACACTCTTTTGATAGCTTGTAATTATGGAAGTATTAATACTTGCCAACTAAATTGAACTGAGAAGATTTTGTGGTAAAAAAATTCCATGGTATTAGGAAGCTGCTTTATTTGCAATCACTCTCTTTCTTAATATTTCAATAGAACTCTTTAACCTTCTATTTGATGTCCCCTTAGACCTTCTTTAAAGTGAATTAGACACCTACTTTTCATTACTAGCGTTCAAATGGTTTAGATCATCAGTTACATTTGAAGCATCAATGCCTTCAACCTTTTTAAAGATCTTAACGTAAGCTTTAACCCCATTTAAGGCCTTACATTCCATTACTTCAGTTTCATTATCATTTATACTCATACTCATAATGTTAAAGGCCTTCAACATCAAATTCTTCAAACGTAATGTCTTTTGACTTCTCCATATATTAAGAGCTTGAGCTAATTTCATTAACTCCTTTCTTTGCAACCTTTATCCATCACTTCAGAAAATATTGTGATAGATCAACAATAGCATTACAAACGCTATTCAATATCCATAAAGCATGATGACATGATCATCCTCTCATCTAAAACAATTTACAGCTATGTGTTAATACGAAATCGGTTTGATTATAAAACACAATGTTCTCCCTTTCACTAATTTTGGCTTTTAAGACATAAGTACGTAAGAGTCCATCGATGTCAACCTCAACTATGTACTTTGAAGTAATCTCTCAGAACTCAGCTTGAGATTTCTGTAAGATGGCATAAGTATATACATTAGATGCATGTGTTAAGATTCCATTGTTGTGAATGCATAATTTTACCTTACCTTGAACAAACTTGAAATTATTTGTAACTTTAGCACCACGCATTTTTTTTCTTATTTTTCTTAGAAAAGGACAAACTTTGTGAGTGCCATAATTTTACATATTAAAATATGAAAAACATTATTTGTACACTCTTACTTCATTGTGTCAACCTTACACAAGCAAAAAATATATGATGACCAAAAGTAGGACACCATTTATGGAGAAGTTCAAACAAGTAATTTAGCCATTTGTTTTTTGATAAATCCCTCTCATCATACTTTTGCTTCTAGATATCTTCCATTTCAACTTTTGATTCACAATCATGTAAAATCTTGCCTTATCTATGAAATTGGACTTTGATAAAAGATGAGAGATATGATGCTTAGCATTCTACAACATATGTTAAACACATATATGATGGCCAGTATGAGAAAGCACTACACTGATGTCATTTGCCATTGTTAGGTATTGGTCTGTAAAAATAGTCTTCAGTGCTTTATTAATACTTATACAAAGGAAGGTATCATTTCATCTATTAAGAATGTATAACCAAATATAACATTCTTCTAATGTTGATTTATCCCAACAAATGGAGCACATATCATATCGTAATTATAAGTTTGGTAAGTGAAAAATAACTACATCACCAAAAAAAGTATAATTTGGTTGTGGTAAACCATCACACTAAAAGAAATTAATTATTTTATTTTAATTATTAGCTTAGAATGAATTAAAAAAAAAAATAGGTTGCTACCTTTTGACTATAAAGAACAAAATTTATTGAATAAACTTTGACAATCCCCAACATTAAATATGTTGTTTCTTTTACTTTGCAAAATTTTTTTGCAATCATTATAAGTACAACCAATATTTTGTGCTCTTACTACTTCACTTTTCAAGAACAAATGTGCCTTGGTTACTTTGATTACATGATAAGAATCAATCTACAATGATCTTCAGGCCAAAACTGACCCATTGGAAGCCAAAATTGACCTACTCTTATCGAAGTCGGACCAATACCTAAGGGCTAAAGGGAGAAAGAGAAATCATTTCGCATTAGGTCTATCATCTACCAAGGAGACAAGAGACCAAATGACTAAGGCCTTAAGACGAAAAAATAGCTTGGCGCAACACAAGAAAGCTAGTACTATGCAATTTATGAGTGTAGCAACTGTGGGTCGACCTCACTAAGAGCTCAACTAAGCATAATAAGACTTCTAAACATCTTACCCCAACTCAGACATTCGACTGACAATAGGCCCCTGCTGGGGTCCAATCTCATAAACAGTTCAAATGACTATATGTCAACCACTCTGTTAAATGCACAGTTTTGTATACTTTGTAAATATTTTCTTTATTTCCATTATAGGTCATTCTTTAAAATTTAAGGCCTTGTACATTATTTACGTTTTTGCCACTAGAGTTTTAGAACTTGTTATAAATAGTAATATTTGTAATTAGCAAACGATTAAACAGTGAAGAATATACACACATTTGGAACTTTTCTCTTTTAAGCAAAGCCATTCTCGAGCTCTTAGAGCGAGCATCGTTAGGTTATTGAGTGTTAAATAACTCCATAATCTTTCTTACATTTTTATCAATCTTGTCCTTAAGATTGTAGTGAACCCGTTCATTTGAGCAAGTTAATGAGTCACATCTAATATCTCATTTGAAATCCGGGTGACATTTAGTGTTAGCGAGTTACATTGAACTCTATTTCGAGCTTAACTCTCTATTGTGTTTGTGTCTTGGTGTGTGATATCTATATGCATTCCTAGTCAAAACCCCCTTCTACTTCCCATTCCTTATCCCACTCAAATGTCAAATACCCATTCATGGTTCGTGCCCGCTGCTTGTTTGTAGATTTGCATCATTACATCATGCATAATGGACAAAAACACTTTCGCGTATTTTGGTTATCTTTCTGTTGAATCTAGTTCGATGCTTTTGATACTAAGGAATGAAATGGATGTTACGGGTAGGATTCACCTCCTATCTTAAATTTTACATAAACATTACATCCACATTCCTTTATTGTATGTTCAATTTGTTTTTATTCATAATGCAAAACCTCTTGATGAAATCCCTCGCAACAACATAGAAACTTGCGTATGCGTAGTTCATTTTTACGATTGTCACACTTTTGACCTTTATGCACTTCTAAACCTAAATGAGGGGAAAATGCAATTAATCCTCATAAACTTTGATTTAGGTATAGTTGTGCCCCTAAACTTACAAAGTGTATTTTAGGACTCCCTAACCTTTAATAAATTGACAAATAACCATCATAGATTGAAAATAACGCTCTTAAATTTTTTACTTTTATGTATACATACTTCATAAACTTACTAAAATGTTCTTTAAGACCTTCTAAGTTTTGATAATAGTGTGACTTTTTCTAACTAAATAAGGAAATATCTTTTATGTTACTAATTTATTAAAGTTTAGAAGGTTTGAAAGTACATTTTGAAAGTTTAAGGGGTTAATTCATATCTAATTTGAGTTTAGGAAGGTTATTTGCAATTCCTTCCCTAAATTATATGTATAGGCATTATAAGTATTAAAAGCATATTCTTTATTAGAAAATACCATACAAATTTTAAAGCCAAATTCTTTTTCAAAGCGACGTATAACTCCTTTATCTATTGATAAATATTGATGTTAGGGGAAAAAGAGTAAGATTAGTAGAATACAATATATCATGAAAAGAAATAATTTTTATCATTAGAAAAATTATATCTTTGCCCACAATTTTCAAAATTACGATTCTATCTATGTGATTTTACAAGTTTATGATTTTAAAAAATTCTTCCGAATTAAATCGGGTAAAATTTTTTTTTTTTTTTTAAAGAAACTTGCATTTTTAACAAAGGTTACATAAAATCAAGTTTACCCAATTCTGCATATCTTAGTACAATAGGCCTAAAGTTTTTTTTTGAAAAAAACAACTAGATTTCTATTAACTCATTAATTATTATGGTATTATATTATCTATCATATCTTATTCCAATTTTTTTTTCTTCCTTTTCTCTATCTTAGTCACTTATTCCATGTTCAAAGTCTTTATTTAAGTTTAGGTCTAATAGCAAGGTTTATAAGGAAAACTACATATAAATTTTTTTATTACAACAAGGCCGGGAAGATTTAAATCTAATCCATCCTAATAGGAGACTAATGTTTATGTCACTAAGTTATAGGGTTAATGACGAAAAATATATACTTAAGCTTATACCATCAATAACTTAAAATGAATTAAAATGATTTGTTATCTTTAATTCATCACTTTTTTCTAAACAAAATAATTGGAGAAAAAGAAAAAGTTCTAACTCTATGTATTTTTTTTCTATACATGTTATATTATAAATTAATTTTTTTTTATAGAAAAAAGACTTAATTTCTTCATTTCTTAATTTCCATAATGTATTACAAATTTTTTATAACAACTATAAGTATGTATATAGTTTTTGAAAAATATTTCACATAAGTTTTAGAAACTTACATTTCTACATATCTTTTAGCGATTCTAAGTAAAATCATAGATTAGAAAACCTTGTCTTTGCCAAGAAAATACATAACCTTTTTTTTTCATCTATAAAGCTATCCCTTCGATATTTGGTATCTATATTAGATTATATTTAATGGATACTGGCAATGATTAATTCTAAACATAATCAATAAGACCATTATCACTCAAATGCGGAAAATTACATAAAAATAAACAATACAAACATTTTATATGGTGATTTATATATTATTTATTGTTAAGTAGTTCCATGTACCCATTTTTCTTTCTTTCTTTTTTTTCTTGTTTTTTTTCTTCTATTGCATGCTTATAATATTAGTGTTTTGGCTTTCAATTGTGATATTTAGTACTTAAACTGTTAGATTACACGCTCTTTTCATATAGTATTTTTTTTTAATTTAAGTGTTTGTTATTTATCTATTTATTATTAATTCTTTTTTACCAACTATTACACTTACAACTTTGAAGAAGAGGGAGAATCAAATTTGATCTATCTATTTAGGAAACCATATTCATATCATTAGGTAATAACGACTTTAACAATTATTATTTAATATTTAAAAAACTTTAAACAATTAAATCTATAAGATCAATGTAAATGAGTAAATACAACAATTATGGAAAACCAATATTTGTAGCATTATGCTACAACAGTTTTGACAATCATTATTTAATATTTGAAAAACTTTAAACGGCTACATCTATAAGATCAAAGTAAACGAGTGAATACAACGGTAAATAAAAATTGGAATATTCCGAGTACAATGTTAACATTTGTGCGCTTTCTTTTTTGGCCATCAACATTTGTTCATTAAATAAGCCTAAATTTGGAATGTTGAGAGAACATATGGTATCGTCTCCACAGGAAATGTGAATAAAACGAGGGAAGAATAAAGTGAAGTGGAAGATGCGGACCAGTGACGTTGCGGACACTCGCTGCTGTACGGGAGCCAAGAGCGAAGATTTGGATTTTTACTGTAAACTACAAATTTAGCTTTTTATGTTTTGAATTTTGATGCCAACGCAGCTGATGTTACTGTTTGAAACAAACTGGACATGCCTTTGTCGGAGAAAAAGGTTAGTTTGCCCACGTGGAAAACTATTTCTCACAATATGGTCATTGATAAATTAATTATTAAATTACTATTGTAAAATCATATTTTTTAAATACCATTTAACTTTCTCATATCCTATTTGCATTTGAAGTCGAAGAAAGCCAGTTAAAAACTATATATATATATATATAAAACGCATTACGTAGATGCTATTTCCGGATCATTCTCACCGTTTCCACTTCGCTTCCGTCATTATCCCCGATTAGCCAGTCGTACCGTGCACGTGCGATTTTGGAGTCGCCCCGAAGTGCTCGCATTCTTGAAGTGCATTTTCAAAATCCCATTTTTAAAATTTCGACAAAGAAAAATGCGATTTTAAATCTCAAAGTCTTTTATGAAAACTGAAAAACCTAAATAGCATTTAGAAAATGCATTTTTATAGCAATATTTTACAAATTGGTTCCACCAAAACCCTATTTTAGGAAAATAAACTCACATTTTTCCCGCTTTTTTTGTACCTATGTTGAAATTCTAGTAAAATTTTGCCCACCACCTAGACATCCTAATGGCATCACATGCTTATCAGAACTTTTTTCTCCGGGGGATTCAAAAGACAAATTTGCAATTAGATTTTTATTCTATCTACTGTAAATAAGTTGATTGTTACTTCTCTTCTTAAGTTTAAATTTTCGGCGTTGATTCTTTGCCTGTAATATTATTGGGATTTCCAAGATATCTCATAGTCCATTATTTTTATCATGACGTTACCGCCTACACAAGGGATTGCTATCACCATTTCAATTTGCATTTCATTAGCTAATATTAGCATGATAGGAGGAACGACAGTTCACCAAAATTCTTCAGGCCTTTCTATATATACACAAACCTAACCTAACAAGGGCTTCCACGATATTCACAAAACGCAGGAGGAAGGTGTGGATAAACAGGAGGATAACCTGGGGAACTGGCATATTGCCCTGAAGGGATATCGTAATGTGGACTTGTCGGATACCAATTTGAACCGTTCATATGGCCCTCAGTGCGGGGGTAAGGGTAAGGAGGTGGGTGGGGGCAATGATGTGAATGGAAGCGTGGATGATGGTGGGGGAAGTGATGGGGGTGGCAATGGATGTGGCGGTGGGGGTTGCATTGCATTGTAGCTCACCGAGCATTGTTGAGACTTTCCCAGTGCATTCTTTTTATTCTTCTTTCGACGAGGAGTTTCATACGTGAATATATCCGGCCTAAATTCCTCATCCTCTGCATCCTTCTGCTTTCTGTTTCGCTTTAGTCCTCCACTAGAACTCCCATTTTGCTGACATGCTTTCTCCTTCTGCTTACATAATTGCTGAATCTCGTCTTCCAGGGGTTTGACAGGGTATATCGAATGTAGCTTGTGCTCTTGGATGCATCTGACAACTATTCTTGCAAAATCTATCTTCATTCGTATTGCCTCAATCTACAAGCAAGCAAAGCCACGGGATGAACCTAAAATACATATGGTTGGCACATGTACATGTCATACTGCTAAAGGGTGAAATACCTGGACTTCAGGGGATCTTTTCTTATCCCTACACATATTATCTGCTTTCCTCCTTGAATGAAACAAGTAATCCTTCAAAAGATTTGCTATGGAGAACTTGTCATCCAGTCTGAAATGTAATATGTATTTAATTGCTTTAATCAGTTTAATCCCCTGCTTGTTTGCAATCATTGTTCGAATCAAAGCTTCTACAGGAAGAAAGAGAGGCAAAAAAAAGGAAAGAGTTAGCTGATGTGCACAAAAGATTATTACAGTGCATGTGTCAGCAGGAAGGAAAAGAAAAAGGGAAGGAAAAACCAGAAATAATAAAACGTTGGCATGGCAACACAAATAATGTCACAATACAAAACACAACCCAGAATTTCTCACAATACAAAATTATATTTAAAAAATACACACACAACAAATTAATCAAATAACAGTGACCCAACAAACCAACCTTTTATTTCAAACGGATATCAGCGGTAATCTAATAATTTCCTTTGACCCATCAACTATTACCAAACAACTTTGAAGGGTCAACAGGTGGGTAAGCCGCTCTGTCTCTCCTATAGATGCACAGGTGTATATGCAATTTTTTCAATAGTTGAAATATATTGTTGCTTTGCTATCAAAATCCAACAATCCAGTTTGAGAAAGAAAACATATAAATTACAAAGCCTGAGACAAATGTAGTGTTTTGTTTCCAATACAGTACAGGATAAGGAGAACAGCACAGCACAACACAATACAAGCTTTTAATACAACAAAGTATATTTCTTTTCCCTTTTATGTTGTATGTTGTTTGTTAAGCACAAATACTGCACTAAGTAACAATTTGATAGTTATACTATTTATGTTATCTTGTACTTTGATTAAATTTCTCCATTCCATCATCATCTTAACACCATCGTCATCATTGCTATCATCACCATTACACTACCATGGACATTGCACCACCTCTACCAATACCACCAACATTGTTGACTCCTCTTCTCTTGTATAGCACCATCTCGGTGATAATGGCATGCTGATAAAACCCTAAGAGTTCATAAACCTTTACTACAAGTTTACAAGAGACAACAGTCTCATTCCTAAGGTGTGTATATAGTGTTGTATGTAGTGTATGTGTGGTGTGCTGCATGAAGTGCGAAATGTTGTAATGTGTCATATTGTACTATGCTGTATTGTGTTGTGTGGTTCATGTGTGACTTGTGTTCTATAGTCAGTGTGTGTTAACAAGTAATAAGTGAGAGGTAAAAGTGTAATTGTAACTGTCAGGCAGTAGTATAAATAGTAGGGGGGCTGACAAGAGTGAGTTAGAGAAATTACTTGCTATTGGCAGGAAATACAAGAATCAAAGCAGAGAAGAAGCTTGCTGTGGAATTCTCTCTTGGTTGAGCTTGTGAAGAACCCTAATAGTTGATCTTACTCACAAGTTTGGCTCTTTACTACAAGTAAGTGTTCCTATCAATCTTTTCTACTAAATTTGAACCCTAGTTGTATCACATGCATTGGTCCATTTGTAGTAACAATGGCGATACTAGGATGGTAGCTATATGTGGAGTTGTGATAGGGTAGTGCATTGAAGGTGTTAGTTTTGCAAAGACTCAAAGCCATGAATAGTGATGGCGGTACAAGAGGCAGTAGTGGTGATATAATGCAATGGTAGTGGTGGTAATAATGGTGTGTGGGGTTCTTCGGGTAGCAATAATGGAGCATAGGTAGTGTGGTGGGGGTGGTGCAAACTAAGCTGGTGGCACATTAGTAATGATATGGTGATGGTGAATGGTAACATGATGAAAGTGTTGTATTAATGGTGGTGGTTACAGTGGTGGTGGTGGTGTGGTGATTGGTGAATGAAAAAATAATGTCAGTTTGGGTTTTGATTAAGAAATTTACTTGTCCTGTTTAAGATTTCTGTACCACCAAATTTAGTTCGACAAAATTCTTGAGATTCATCTAGTACTATAAGGAAAATTCGACCTAGTACTAGATTTTTTGTACACCAAATATAGTATAGTGACTTTTCTATGTTCTGAGTACCTCAAGAAATTAACTACCTGATGCTATCAGATTCCCATGATTGAGAAGGAAGTGCATTAAGATGAGAGAGCACATACCAGGATAAACATCCTTTAACCCAAGCTTATGACAGGATTCAGAAACCTGCTTCCAAGAAGAAGGATTCAAGAGTCCTATAACATCTGCAGGGTTCAGCTTCACAGACTGATTATAAACCTTGTGTAACATAATAAAATATAGGACTCCCATATGATCATCTTTTGTCCGTTTCAACTTTTTTATCAATTTCTTCATAAGACATTCAGCTTCATCACGTGCCTGGCACTTAATCTTAGGAGAAATACTTTGTAATTGTTCCAACAGTAGAATGCAATTATTTATAGGTATTCCCCCTTCGAAGTGTATATATCCATCTAAATGTGGAGTGTCAACATTCTTTATTGCATTAAGAACAAGGTATTCAGGCTCTGGAGATGACTTAAGAACTCTCGAAATCCCATCCTCTACCAACTTGTAAGCTGTGTCACCACTAAGTAACATTCTCAATTCCTTCACATCATCCTTCCGCACACAAGAATTGGAACCAACATCCAGCTTGCGTGTTTTTTCTGTCTTCAGCTTTTCCAGCTGCTCAACATCATCTTGAAGGCATACGTGCATGTCTTTGGAACCGATACCATAGCGGTGAATGTATTTGATGGCAGTCCTTACAGAACTAATCTTGCAATTCATGGCCATAATCTATACACAAGAAAATTGGAGGCATAAGTTAAAAATCTAACAGCAGAGGTGTACCCATTAACTGAAAAGGTCAGTGTACCTGGTCCATAGGCGATGCATTTTCCTCCTCACACATTATATCCGCCTCCTTCATGGCATTCATCACATAGTTGTTCAGAAGAGACTCGAGAGGGAACTTGTCGTCCAGCTTAAATGTACAGATATACGCAATAGCTCTAAGCAAACATTTGTTTGCAATAAGGTTTTCTACAAAATCTTATAATTAAAAAAAAAAAAGAAGGAAGGAAAGTATGAGTTGCCACGATAATGTAGAATAGCAAATGGTCATATGTACAATTATATCTCCATGTGACAAGGTGACTCAGTAAAATGTTGATGAAACCAATGTCAAAGAAAAAAGAATTAAAGCACAATTGACAATCCTAGGCATGTGTCATGATATTAGATAGTGTTTCCAAGAATCACGCCTCCAGCCAACGTGCCACCTTATAAACATCATCTATTATGTGCAAATTCCAGAAAGACCAGATTGAAATAAGATGAACATACTAAAAATCCACAAAGAAACCTACAAGATATTTCCTTGTGTAAAATAAATGCCCTTATCTGAGGTTTTACAATGAACCGTGAAGCTCCAACCAGAGTGGCTGGCACTTCACAGCTTACCAGTAGACCCTGTGGCTTGGCTTAACTAATGTTGTAAACTTAAAGGAACAAAAGGACAAAGGAATCAACAATGATAACTTCAAGCATATGCCAATGAGATGTGAGTGCATGACAGAGAGTGACCAAGAGAAAGATATAACTTACTTGGAAGAAGATCAGATAAACCAAGCAGTCGACAAGAATCAGTAAATTCATTAAGCCAACAAGATGGATCCAAGAGTCCATAAACTTCCCACTCATCAAAATCACAACACAAATTGTAGACTAGGAGAAACTGCATCAAACATATGACCTCCACGTGGACATCTTTCTTCAATTCCAACTTCAATATCCAATCCTTCGCATATTGTCTTGCTTCTGCTTCTACCAGAAATTCAATGACTGGTGAAAGTTTCCTCACGTCTTCCAACAACAAAATGCAACCTTCCACAGAAATTCCCCTCAAATTTGAAGATTCGTGCTTCATTGCATCCAAAACAAGATGTGCTGGATCTGATGCTGATTTGAGAACACATAAAATCTCATCCCGAACCGATTCATAAGCCACACTCTCACCAAGCAATGTCCTCAAGCCTTCCACCTTAATAGAAAGTTGTTGAGGCTTACTGGAAGGGCTACCTGAAAAGTTAAGAACCATAAATTAAATTTCTAAACGTAAATGAGACTTGCATGCATCAAAAACCTATAGGAGTCTATATGAATAGAGTTTATGACAAAAACAAGGGCCAACTTAAGCTGAAGCAAGAGAGTACCATTGAACTCTGGTGTGTTTTCTTATCTAGATAGATAAGCAAATAAGGCAGCATTAGTATACCACCATGTTCCCTTCTTCAATACCAGCTATAACTATTACATCTATAAGAAATAATATAAAATTAAAGGGAGAGGAGGGAGAAAGGGAAAAAATTGTGTTTATATAAACTTTTTAAGATTTTCATATAATGAAGGTGATTCACTTAGGGAAAACAGGAAAGCAGTTGCAATTTGATTTGAAAATTATTCACAGCTATAAGCAAGAAGTTTAATAAGCAGAATCCAAGATATCAAATATTTTCATTAAAAGGCAGATTTTTGGAAGACAGTATGAATGCCCTCGTTGCAAAGCAACTCTGTACTTGACATGGTGTTGCTCACTTGGTAGCAGAATACAGAGAAGATTAGATTAAAAAGACAGCAAAGTTTCCAGCAAACATATAGTAAAGACAGCTGCACATTAGTGCATTTCCTCACTATTAACATATGGCGAAAGTCATGGCGCCCCAAGGCACTTTTGACCTGAGTATTTTAGCTGATTATTTCAAATTGCAATGTTTTCAGACAACTTAGGTTATATTTTCTTCTTCTGACTTACTGTTATAAAGATGAAAACCCTTCTGAAATTGCTGCCTATATACATGGGTTCCTGTAAGATTTTTCTGCCTCAGGGAGGAAAAATAGCTATCTGAATCACAGAGACAGACAGCAGTGACTAGCTAAAGATAACTTCACAAATTGTTGGATATCAGGAGATATTGGATGTTAGTTTTACAGTCTTCTATTAATGTTCCTATCAATTGGTCCAACCTACCGGATATTCATTGGGGAGAGGTGAGATACACTGCCAGATATTCATTGAAGAAAAAAAAAAACGTATTACATCCAGAAATGGGATTAGGAAATAACTGGGGCCATAAAATTGCCTCATCTCATTGAAGCACAGGCCATGGCCATGTGAATTCTAACATCATCATTTACAGTTGATCTATTTCCAGTTAAATCCATACACAAAATTCTTCTTTAAAAGTACAACTTGTGTCTTTATAGGCCACCTATGTCCTCCCCAATTTCAACTTATTTTCATATTACCCTATTTTAGCAACAATAGGTCTACCTTTCTCAAGACCCTACTATAATGATTGTGATTCCCCCAGCACACCAAATTTATACAAGGAAAACAGGTAAAAAGATGCAAGTATAAAGCTAAAAGCAACTAAAATCATCATGTGCAAGGTATAAGCATGTTTAACCTTTATCAGCAGTTGGTTCCGCCTGAGTTGGATGCTCTAAAGAGCTAGCATCGACATTAGGATTGGGTAGAGCATCCATTAATATATCCTCTTGCTGTTGAATTGAAACTGTAAGAGGTGGAGCAGCAATTTCTGCGACATCCGTACAGGGAGCACTGCCTGCAGAAGCAGAGATGTCTGCTAAATCTGAAGCAGCATCAATACTATGATTTGATTCCCTTGTTTGAAGGCCAATGCTAATGTGTGCTATGGCTTTGTCTAGTGACTCTTTTTGCTTCAAAGAATCAATCATTTGTTCAATGCTTCCTGCTGAGAATCCCGATCTAATATCAAGATACTTGATGCACTCAATAGCATCCTTCAACATAGCTACTCTTTTAGTCATAGCCTGATTCTGCTTTCAAGTTGTGATTGGCAAAACAGTACATCAGATAGCAACCAAAGGATTTTGCTTTCTACTTATCCTTGAAACATTCATGCATAATGTCAAAACCTGAAAGGTGACATATACCTGTGCTTCAATAGAATTATTTCCTTCCCTAATAATTACTTCTGCAGCATTTTCTGAAAGCTTGATGAAGTCATCCAAGAGGGAGGCAGGAGGAAACTCATCAACCAAATCAAACTCAATAATGAAGCCCAGAGCAATTAGATACCGCTCCCTTTTCAAGAGGGTGTTAATCAAGCCTACAGAAAATAAGAATGAGAGGTGTCAATACCAGATTACTAATCAAGGACTAAAGCTCTTTATCATTATTCAAAAATAGGCTGCCACCCCTTGAATTCCTTTTCAATAACATATTGATTAATGTTCCCAGACATGGTAAACTATCTAACTAGAGTTGGCTAATGGATTGGGCAACACAGGCAGCAAGGCTGTTCCAGATTACTTAAGGGCTTGCAAATTTCAAAGGAATGATCATGCACACGTTAATCCCTACTTTGAGTCAAGTTCAAACATTTTGATTATGTAATCAGTAAGTCAAATAAGCCCAATATGTCCTCCCTGTAGTACTTCCATAAACATTTACGAATTTTGAGCTGACCTAAATCTTTCAATTAGAGGACCTTCATAGTGCTGGCGCCTAGTTTTGAGAACTTTCCTAACATTTTATTTATTTGACTCTTTAAACATTAACAAGCTGCTTAACTTTGCCTCTGCACAATCACAACTGACCCCTATTGATAATTATCATTGAGACAATTTTCAGCCTCATATTATTACCTCCATTAAACTAGAATCCAACAATTGAGAGAACATGTTTGCCCGAATCATTTGAAGGCCTAATTATAATGGTAATCTCAGCATTATGTTGATTCATTAACATCTATATGAGCGCTAAACACCACTTAGGCCAGTACGAGCTACAAGTTATTAAAAGTGACTACTATGCAGTCAGGTAGAACAGAATAAATAATTAAGAGATAAGAATACCAGGTCATCAAAAGCCAAAATACATCTATTAACAACGTTAATAAGCACAAAGAAAGATGCATGGATTCAAAGATAAAGGTATTCACCAGGAATTTTCCCTGCCAGTCCCAGTGCTTGACACAACCTAGGAATCTGCTTATGATGAGCAACAGTCTCTGCATAATCTAAAAGCTCGTTTGCATCAAAAGCATCAGCAAGTCCATAAGCACTGACAAGCTCTAGAAATGCTACAACCTCCATGGAATGCTCTGAATCCAGTTTCATCTGGGTTATCCATTCAAAAGACAACTTCATAGCCTCACTTTTTACATGAGGCTTGATATTAGGACCGATTTCCATCAACTGCTCCAATAACAAAAGACAACTATTTCTGACAACACTCACTTCAAACGCAGAATCTCTGAGCTTCAAATGTGGAGGATAAAACCCCACAAGTGCATCCAAAACAAGCTTTGCAGGATCTGAACAATATATAAGTAAGGCAGACACTGTATCTCTTATTTTATCATGGTCCTTCCAGCATTCATTTAATAAAATCTGCAATGCCCTTCCATCCATAACTATACAATTTTGAACCACCACACCTGCAGCAGTAGCCACCCCATGGTTACATGGTTCCCCACTCCTTAATGTAGCAAGCAGAGCCATGTTTAAGCTGTTCTTTGCCACATCAATTTCCCGATTCCGGTCCTGCAATTGCTCTTCTCTAATTTCAAGCTCTTTGATCCCCTCTAGCAATCTCCTCTCCCACACAATGCCTTCTTTAAACCTTTTGTCAAATTCCCTTTTCTCAAGGGCAAACCCATCCAACCTTTCCTGCAACCCCCGCTCCTTCAAATTAGCTTCCTTTACTCTGTCCTCGAGTTCTCTTTCAATGCATTTAAGCTTTTCAGCCAACTGTTCTAACCTCTTCTCCTTCAAATCAACTTCCTCAACTCTCTCATCCAATTTTCTCTCCCGTGATTCAATCTCTCCACACCTTTCCTTCAACTTCTCATCATCCAATAAAGCATTCCCAATTTTCTCCTCAACTTCCTCTTTCCCAATACCAGACAATTCAAACTGCTCATTATACCAAATTCCATTTTCCCCCTCTCTCCTCTCCACATCTTGTAATCTCTGTTCCAATTTCACCAAATTCGCCTTGTATTCCCAACATCTCGCTCCAAACTCCCTATCCTTACACTTGACTTCCTGCTCTCTCATCTGGATTTTCTTCCTCAGCCCCTTCAATTCCTTCTCCCTATTTCTACATTCTATTTCCATCTCTCTCGACTTGATTCTCCTCCTCAATTCATCCAATTCCTTCTCTTTCTTCTCCAGTTCCCTGTCTCTACACTCCATTTCTATCTTTTTCGTTTCAGTTTCTTCCACAAGTCTTCCAATTCATTCTTTTCTTCTCTACTTCCTTCTCTCTCTTTTCAAAGGCTATCCCCACACGCCTCTCTCTTTCATCAACCTCAACCAACCTCCCCGCAATCTCTTTCCTCACACTCTCCAAAACATCAACTTTCTCCTCAATCTCTCTCCCTTTCGCTTCAAATGCCAGCCTCGCGCTCTCACTAAACTCGCACTCTCTCACCTCACTCTCCTTCCTCAAAACCCTTATTGACTCGTCTAAAATACCTAACTCGCTCCGTTTCACTTCGAACTCTAGCCACCGCTCTTCGAAATAACGTAAGCGACACCGGGCGCTCTCCTCCAGCGCGCGGACTTCCTTCTCGCGCTGCGAAAGCACGTCGCCCAGAGACTTGGAATGCGCTTCGAGATCTTCCTATCGGAGAAAAAATAGTAAAAGAGAAGACGAACTATCTAGGAGTTGAGATAGAATTTCTCTCAGATTGTTCGTCTTGAACTCTGCAACCGATAGACTTTCCTCGAAGTTATCCATTGAAATAAGTTAAACTGGAAAACCCTAACCCTAAAAATCACTAAAACCCTAAAAGAAGATGATTTTGGTAATCGTGTCAGTGCATTTAAGGGCAAGGTTTATAGAACTTCCCCATCCCTTCTTACCCATCTCTGGCATGTCGAGGGACTAAGCAAAGACTCTGGCTCGACCTTGCTACCCCAATGGTTCCTATGATCAGTCTCAGTTAGAACTGACTGGAGCACAAGTCCCATGATACAAAGCTTGGTGGTCCAATAACTCGGCTCTGAAAAGACCTGTGTATTCAAGACAAACCTCGAAGATTGGGCTTTTTTTAGTTGCATGAAGGAAAAATCCGATGTTGACACAGAAAGTGGATATGGCAAAGATGGCGTGCGTATACCTTGCTTTCAGGCCTTTCCCAATGGATTGATCTGTTCACCTGAGTTCAGGGGCGGGGCGTCTCAGGACACTATGATATTCTCACTCTCTCACTTAAAGAGCGCCATGGCGCGATTTCGCCTTTTTTTTTTTTTTAATTTCTTTTGTGCGGAAAGAAGAAATATAATAAGGTTGCAGAAATTGATATATTTTGGGAAAGTGGAATTTCAAATATCTTCTCAGGCCGAAGGTTTTAATCGGAAAGATGTCTTTTTGCCATATCCATACTATTAATGTAAAAACCCTTTTTTAATTAACATATAATTTTTATCTGTCTCCACTTAATTTATAATATAATAGATAGTTATTTTTTATACCATATGCTTTTGATAACATTCCTTTTCTATTATCGACCAACAACTATTTTATTTTTCTCTATATGTTTGAGTGCATACTTTTAAAATCAATTTTCCTCACTCTCATAACAAGTTTCCGATATAAAATACCCACATTAAAAAAAATAAAAAATTGATAGTAAACTTTAAAATAGCTGTCGAGCCTGTTATTTCGGTTTTCTTTTATTTAAGAATTTGATTTCTTATTTTCTGATTAATACTAAATCATAATCCATTTAATGTTAATTTTCGACTAAAAAAATTGAGAAATTCTAGTTTTTTATTGAAAATAATTTTTGGAGTTACCACCCGACCAAAGTCGAGAAAAGAAAAAGAAACCGTAATCAATTGGATTGATTGATTACGATTTGACTACCGGTCTTTGATTTTAATTTTAATAAAAAACTAGAGAATTTCGAGTTCAGAGACTAACCTATTAAACCCTAACGGGTACCACTATTTATTTACTGAAATTAGGATTATTCTTCTAATTATAATATTTAAAAATAAATAAATAATCAAAAGAAAAAAGAACTTAAGTTTCTGCATATTTTAACGTCGCTTCAAAAGTGCCTATGTACCCACTAGCCGAGATCAGACGATCGTAGTTCTTTCAGAAAATCTTAATGTGTTAATTGATTTTAATTTTTGAAAACCGGTCGAGTTTACGTTTTAGTTTATTCGATTTAAAAAAAAATCTAAACAATCCTAACTCTTGAGTATTTTTGTTTTTTAAAAAAAATACTCTAATAATCCTATTTTTAAAAAAGGATATTTTATTAATCTCTATAAAAAAAAAAACAACTTTTTATGTGATAAACCAAATCTTAAGATATGACCAATCCTAACAATACCTAAAAATATATATACAACTATCTATCAAAATAAATTAATTCCATATAATATACTGGTATAAAAACTAATACTAAAACTTCTAAACTAAATATACATATATTATATATTATTTTAACTAATAAAACATAATAATGTATATACATAATAAAACTGATCTTAACGATTCTTAAGCTAATACATATATATTTATATCCGTATAACTACTATTAAATAACTATGCTAAAAGGAACACTTAAGTTAATATATATATATACACATCTACATCTCTACTTATTAAGTAATTATCTAACTAAATAAAGTCATATCATATCATTTACTCGGCATATAAAACTACTGAAAATTCCTTAAGACTAAAGTACACATAACTCATTATGTTAATCCACCCATAAAACAACAATAATATAATAGTAAAACAATAATAATAATAAATAGTTAAAGAAAAACTGAACCTAGACTTCTCTTATTTGATCGCACAGTGAAGTTGCAACTGCGTTCAGTGATGATGATGTGCTACACAGTGTTGTCGCGTGTATTGTCACGAATGGATGGCCGTGTGCGTGTAAGTTATGGAATAATGGAGACATGGATGCAACAGCGGCTGTTCAGCGAGGAGCTGCTCGTTGTAGGTGTAGTTGGCGTAGTTGCGGCTTGCAGGGAGTTAGGCATTGTGTGTGTACTGTCAACGTGGTGTGAAGGTCAGTAGCAAAAATAAAAAAAATAGAGACATAGGTGTCTGCAGAAACTCGAATCCAAGACCTTAAATTAAATCCAATTCAAATACTCCAATACTTATCCGTTAGACCATTGGCTCGCGCTTTGACATTTAATACAATTAAATTGTACTTAAACTACTTGATTCCCTAAAATAATTATTTGTACTAAACTAAAACTAAAACTATTGTCTCTAAAATAATTTACTTCCTAAAAAAAATCTAAAAATCATTTTGACTTTTCTTTTTCTCATCATTTTTTGGTATTTTCATCATTTGTTAATTTTTTATTATTTTTATCTTTTATTTTATTTTATTTTTTTTTGAATTAAGACCCCTTTTTGTAAAATAAAATAAATAAAAAATATTAAAATTACAAAGGGACAAAAATTAGATGTCTACAATAGCCAAACCAAAAAAATTGACAATCAGATTCTTAGTGTGATTAGGTTACTTTTAATAACTATATTTATAGTCTAATACTATTATTTCTTTTACATGTTTTTCCCTCTTTTTTTTAATCGGAAATCATATACATTATTTTATTTAATATTTATTTTATGTTCTAAATTTTTTCTATATCAATATATTTAATTTTTGCACATGTATAGCAAGTACACATTTATTAGTATTTTATTGTCTTAAATTTAGAAGGTTTATGTAGGAAAATATTAAATATGTACAATTACATCTTTAATTTAAATCTTAATAATTTTTTTAAAAAAATAATGGAATATGTTATCAATATTTTACTAATGAAAATCTCTTTACATGTATTTATTTAGCCTATTTGGATTGTCTTTTTTTTTTTATTTATATCTTATCTATATATGATCTATGTTTGATTTATATATATTTGAAATTTAGTATTTAGAAATTTTATCTATTTCTATTTTATAATTACGATGAAGATAGTGATTGAAGTGTCATAATTGAAAAATTAAAATTCTTATACTATTATAAAAAAAAGTTTTAAAAAATATATTTATATATTTAAAATAATTATTTTGATTAATATTTTTAAAAAATATATATTTTTATCTTTTTTTATATATTATTCATATAAATATAAAAATTTAAATAGATAACAATAAAATACTAATAAAACAAAAAATAAATGATTGAAACAGAGCCTTTACTATCCCTTCCCCAGTTATCTAGACAACAAAAGAACTTACTCGTTATGATTCCTCGGTCACCTAGATAATAAAAGAACTTACTTGTTATGGTGTGGCATTAAGAGTAGTTTTTCTCTCGTGTAGCAACAAGTGACTTCTTGATGAAGTGAACTGTGAAAGATGTCATGATAGTGTTGAGGATAGGCCATAACGAAGCCGTATTTTATCATGGGAAAAGTATAAAAAGATGATTAATGTTTTTTCTTTAACTTTAGTTTTTAATTTTTTAAATTTTCATTTAAATTCTTAATATTTACAAAAATTTGTAAGCCAGTTATTTTAATTGACAGCATAAATTATTATTGGAAAAAAGTACAAAAAAGTTACGAATGTTTTTTTTTTATTTTAATCCTCAATGTTTATAATTTTTATATAAAATAAAATCCTTTCGCTACTTCCGTTGATAAAGACATGTGATAGCATATGAGTAGTCCATGTGTAATTATTAAATAAATAAAATATAAAAAATACTAAAAAACAATAAAAATTTAAAAAAATGAGAAAATTTAAAGAAATCATTATAGACTGAATTATAACTCACTGTACCTCCAAGTTGAAGTTTGGCCACCTAATGACTAAAACAGACTTAAGAATAGACTTACTGATTCAATGAATTGGACCAAGCCCAGCTAAGGTAGCCTTAAATCACCAAATGACTCATTAGGCATGGTGGGATATGGAAGTTTTATCCTGTAATTTTGCCGAATCGGCAAGCCAACTCGCTTGTTCAACACGAATTATAGAAGAAAAGCTGACAAAAAAGTATATTGTAATTTAACTTTTTAATGGCATCTTAATTTAATTCTATAACGTGTGTCGTATATGAATATCGCTATAAGTTCAATTGTACAACATATTTGTATCAGCTTTGAATCTTGATTATGCATTTGTAATGTATATTATATACTTCATATTCATATTGCCAGAATGATATTTGTTTCTTATTTTTCTGATTTTATTTTATTTTTTTTACTTTGTGAGTTATTATTTTTAGTATTTTTAACATTTTATCGTTTTATTTTTCAATAATTACACATAAACTAATCATACGTTGCTATGTGTCCTTACTAACAAAAGTAATAGAAGAACTTATCATTACGCCTCAAAGTCACAAAGTCATAATAATCCCGTCGTGTAAACCATTCTATGATAATAACTGACCTCACAGTATCTACCATAGACATTATCTACACAAGGCGTCGATGACTCCTGACTTTGCTTAAACAATTTAATTAAGTGTTTAGCTAAGTTATAGTAATTATCGATAATTTTAGATCAACATATATAATTACACGTATATTCCATAAAACTTCCCAGGAAATTATACATTAACATAACAGTTCACTAATTTACATAACAACTGTTAGTTTTTCATTTTTAAGCTATAAAGGAGACTCTAATTATACATCTACTATTAGGCGAATTGATCCTCACACCCCAGGTTTCAAAAAAAACTAATCTCTGGATAGTTGTAGGGTAGCATAATACTTGAATTATTCAAAAATCAAGACCTGCAAAAGAATCTATATGAATATGAACAACTACAGCTTAGTAAGTTAAATTGGACACTCATGAATATATACAAACATAAATAAGATTATCAAGCAATCATCACACAATGTAGTCCGGTCTGTTGCGAAATCAGAGAAATTTCACATGCTTTAATCCGGGTTGAAGAGTTTTTATGTTATGCAACAGCTTACGACCAAACCCAAGTTTGTGTAATAGAGACACTACTTCTTCTAAGACTATCCTTTAAACCAATGCCTTCATCCTCACTGCGACCTCCTCTCCTGTCACTTAATTTGACTAAAATTTAAGTTTACGGAGTTATTTTTATTAATATTTCTATCTATAGTTTATCATTTAGGTTTGATCGGATCCTTTAATCGATTATTCTAAACTTTGTGTACTAAGTTTAATCCTACGGTCATTTGGCTTAACTTGATGGCTTACACTTATTTGACAAAAAAACAAAAAATATTAATGACTGAAATAGAAAAAATAAAAGTATAATGATTGAAATAGAAAAGGAGTAAATGTTAAGGAATTTTTTCTATTTTTCTTAATGATAATTTAATGTTGTCGGTTAAAAGGATTAATTTGTAAACTTTTGTAAACGTTTATAAATATTAAGGACTTAAATAAAAATTTTAAAATATTAAGAAATAAAATAGAAAAGGTAAACATTAAGGATATTTTTATACTTTTCTCTTTTATGATAGCTTTTAGATTTGATTTTATTATTATTAGATATATATACATACATACATATATATATTTGTCTAGTTTCCTCTTTTATTTCATCTAAATCTTTTCATCATATACTTAGATAAAATTATTTTTCTCATTTTAACTTATTTATTAAAGTATCCATCATTTATAGTATTAAAGCAAGAAGAACCATTTTGTTGTTTACATCTTTTTTCTTTTTTTAAAGAATCATATGCATGGTACTTTATAGATTTTATTAAAAATGAATACAACCAAAACGACCTCTTATGCTTAAATTATAATTTTTCCTCTCCCTACTATTTTAACCTCAATAAACTAACTTCACTCACACATAAATTAACTCATCCTCAAGCCCTAAACGGAATACGTACAATAATCTCGCTAGTACGTATAAACCCTAGAAAAATAATAGTTGAACCATAATTCAAGTCCGAGTGTTTTAAACTGTACAATAAGTTGATAAGGCTAATAACAATAAAAGATTACGAAGTTTAATAAATTAAATATAACACCAATAACAAAACCCTAGGAATTGATCAAAACCCTAAAATTATAAACATAAACCTATAAAATAGTTAAATATTACTCAATAGTAATATAATCATAGTTGAATATAATTTTCGACTAAATCGCCTATTCGCACGAAATTTTGACGAAATCGCCACAATAACTTGTAAAAATTATAATTTTAACAGGTACCAATTAAATCGATAAAATTTCACAAAAATTTGAAAATTAATTTACAAGGAGAATCGTTATAATTTATATGATTCGAAAAATTACATATATTTGTTAATAATTTTCATTTCCAATTTATCTCTTTTTCCTTCTTTCCATTTTCACTTCAAGTCCACGTCCTGCACAAACCAAAACCAAAATTAGCAAAATGAAACTAAACTAGTAGCCCACGTGAGAAAAATGAAATGCCAAAATTTGGAAATTATTACATTGTCTTATCTTAATAAATGTGTAGATTAAGATAGGATTTTTCTTTCTCTAAAATTTGCTAATCACGTGGAATAAAAGGAAGCAAATAAAATCTGGAAAACAAACATTCACAAAGTTAAAGAAAAACAAAACCGAAAAGAAGAGGAAAAACCTGGAAGCAACAACGTGAAGAATGGAAGAAAGGAAAAAGAAAGAAGAAAAGAAGAAGGAAAGAACTAAAAGAAAAAGGTAAGTATTTATTTTTATGTAGATGTATATTATATATAGTATATACATGTATAAATAAAGTAGTTGTATAGTATTTTTATACATTTAACATAACTAATACAAGTCTATGTGCATAAATCCTTAGATTTAATTAAATATGTATGTATCAGGTTATGTATCCATACATGTATGTACATAGGTATATTATACGGGAGAGTATGTATTATGTATTTTTTTTAGTATACATATGATTAGTATTAAGTATTTATATTAAATAACTAAGTATATCTATGTATAAGTGTGTACCGTGAGCTATATATATATATATATATATATATATATGTGTGTGTGTGTGTGTATCCATGTATAATTACTTTAGTATACATATATATATATATATATATTCGTATAGTATAGTATATATAGTAGTATGCCTCCATGAGTAATAATTATATGTATATTCCGAATATATATGTATGTATATATATTTATGTACATTTGTAAGAATTATATATAAATAAATGCAAATACATAAATACATGAATATGTATGTAAGAGTATGTTTTAAATAAATACATATACATATATAATATGTATAATGTATAGTATATATATATATAAGTAGTATACTGAATATGTATTAGCATATAATATATTTACTAAATTTGTAAATATATATATATATATAATACCGTAATTAAGGATTTTTATAAAAATAAAATTATAACATATAAATATATATATATATAAACCGTAAAATATATAAATGAGAAATAACAAAAATAATAAAGGCAGTAATAATAATAATAATCATAATAAAATAAAAATCTCAAAAATAGGAAAATATACTCAAAATAATAAAAATATCAAATATATGATTTAATTAATTATTAAATCATAAATATATTAAGAAAAAACGAAAATTAATATTTTATAATTTTTAAACTTAAATAATAATTTTTATGATATTTTTATATCGCAATTTATGCTACGAGTCACAACATCCAAAATGGACCTCGTTACGAGAAAATACGTTCGAAAACAATCAAAATATACTATAAATTCATAATGATTTGAGCTAAAACGAAAAAGTTACATGCGATTCAATAAAAATCTTGAATTGACAATTTCACGTAACCAAGCGAAGTAGACCTTACAAATTACAACACTAGTTAGCTTTAAATTTCCAAACTTACAAATTTTCCTTATTCTCAGGTGATCTCGATATCGACCCTGAGTTACCTACAGACTACTACGATCCTTGAGCTAGCTATGACTGAGTGAGTTTTTCCTTATGATTTCATGCTTATTTGTACTTGTAATTAGTGAATCTAAATTATGATTTATAAATAAATGTGTATGGGGTTGGGTTATGCTTGTGCATGATAATTGTTGTTAATGATGGATCTACTTTAAATTTCAATAATATAATGTTTGTTGTATAGTAGATTCACTAGATTGATTGTTTATGACTTAGAATGATCATTAATTAAATATAACTTAACTTTTTATTCAACTAGAAAAATTAACTTGGATCATGCATAAATCATGCACTATATAACTAATTCCGGGTAGTCACATTACACAGAGGTAGCGAAAGGTCATACGTAGGTTGATTATTGATTGTTATTGATTTCGTACGGTGCACACATGCAATATGATCTTACCTTTGCCCGCGGGATGACTAGGCGTTGGAGGCGCCAATTGTCTGGTTATGGGTCGAGTCTAGAGGCCTTCGTTTAGGGATGAGTGAGGGCTGCGTGAACCTACTCACAATCATATGTAGAACTCATTTTGATAAGGTTAATAATTGATGTACCATTACATTTTAAATACAAAATACGGAGTTTTGTTACGAAATAAGTTCTAATATGATACCCGGATTTGACTGTTCTGATGAATCTTTAACCTTAACTTCGGAGGGCGTTAAATCTGAGTTGCATGTAGTACCTGGTCACTTGTATGTATTTGTTTGACATACTGTTTGTTCATGCATTCATTTGGTTGAACTTAACTGTTGTATAAACTTGATTGCTATATGGTTGAAGGAAAATATCTCACTAAGCTAGTAAGCTTATACCTTTGTAGTCTCTCTCGCAGGCCAACCTATTCATGGAGTCGGGCCGTCGTTTGCCCGAGGTTAGTTTTTTACACAGGATCAGTGTGGGAGCAGGATGAGTTCAGAGAGTACTTCTGATAGTTTGGATTTGGATATATAATTGCTATTCTAGTTTAACTTAAGACACATTTCAGCCTCTGTATCTATAAATTTTTATACAAATAGACTATGTGTTATGTTTTTTTTTTATAATATTATTATTTGTCATAAAATAATATTAGTTAAGCTTGCGCACTCTTGGTAGTTAGTAGCAGCTGTAGCCTTGTGTATCGTATAAAAGAGTCGTCGATTGTAAATGAATTCAATCTACAATCCTTTGTACGGTATACGGCGACTACCACGACTAGCCCCCTCGGGTCGTGACAGCACGAGTCTATACAACTTCCAGTTTCAACACACATAGCCTCTATGCATTTACCCCGGCCTTGTTTTGCCATTTTACAACCAAACCTCTTTCAATAGAATTTCATCATGTCATGTTTACATATATAAAATGTAGCTCCTCCTATTTGAAATTTCTAATAAAAGATTAGAGTTATTTTTATATTTACAACACAAAGGCACCATTTGTATGTTATATTATTTTTGGTTGTCAAAGGTAAGCACGAGTATATACTTATTTCTTTTGTTTTATTAGTACATATTATTATGCCATTAGCATATTTGTTATATGATTTTATTTATTATCTCTATAGATACATAAGAACCTTAGAAATCACCAGCCTTACCTTGGATATGCACTTAATTGATAATTAAAATATAGAATTGTCATAAATAAATCCTGAAAAATCACAATTAATATCGAAAATCTATACCTCCACTCAATAATCATAGGTAATACTTTCTTGTGAATATTGTTAGTATAGATAGTTAAGAAAGATCACAGTCTTTCTCTAACAAAGCTTTCATGCTCACTCTTATGGATCTCAACCATATTGTCCTCTCCATTTCCAGCTTTCATCAACATCCACTTGCTACCTTAAAACGGTTTCAATATGATTCTTCGTTTGTTAAGTAAGTGATCTAGATAGCTTTAATCATCAATGAAGAGGGGGGGGGGGGGGGGG